>JACCIE010000273.1:0-30540 GCA_018906755.1 Sycophaga agraensis
CCTATTACTTTGCAGGAGGTTTGGGGCGAGGAATCGCTCCTGCGACATCGTTTCCCAAATTTCTTTCTATAAATTCTCGAACCGCCTTACAATTGCTACAGGTTTTCAATTCCACTCCTAAGGCTCCACAACCCTGGCAGCTTAACTGGCGTTCTCTATTCGGGCAACGGCTAGACATATGGCCAAATGCCCTACACGAAAAACACTGCCTTCTAGGACAGGCAGACACCATATGGCCTTCTTCGCCACAACTGTAGCACGTGCTGGGTTTTCTGTTTGGCAACGGGTTGACCCTAATTCCAGTACTGCCGGTGGTTGTACTTCTATTTCCTCGATAAGGCGGCCACGAGGTATTATTCTCACTGTACTGGTTATTATTATTAGTTCTGAATATTGGCGCTTGAACCGACTCTTGTACATTAGCTATCTCCTGTCTTTCATTTTCATATGATAAGCCGGGTGCAACCGGACTAACTTTCCTTATGCTGGGACCAGGGTTTGAAAAATTTTTATGTCGTGCTTTACGATTATTTGTTCCTGGCGTTTCGCCACTCCTCTCCTCTACGGTGCTTACTCTGACTTTAAAACTCTTATAAGCACCACCCGGAACTAATACCTTATCTTCTGGAGGTGGAGGAGCATAACGACGATCCAGGTCCTTAGCTTTCTCAAACCGCCGGCCCCATAACTCGAAGCTATCTACACTTACCAACGACTTATCTAACATAAAATGCCGATAATCGGGTAACAAATTTCTATAAATTATTTTCATTTGAGTCTTCAACGATGGAGGTTTCCTAAACAACCCTATTAGGTGCCGTATGCTCATCAGGAAATTATTTATAGTCTCCCCTCTAGCCTGCGTCCTCGCTCTCAACTCCGCCAAGAGATCTTCGCTATCCACATCCGGTATATATTGTCTCTTGAACTCTTGTACGAAGTCCTGCCACGAGTAAAAACTAACCCTTTTTGTTCTAAACCACAAATCTGCGCCTTCCGTGAGGACGCAGGGTAATGCCCGCAGCGCCTCATCATCACCAACATCTACACAATCCCGACAATCATTCAAACGGGCTAGGAAATTTGCTGCATCTTCCTTTGGCCGTCCGGCAAATTTTAACCTCCAGTTTTGTAGCACTTTTATGAAAGCGACGATTGCCCTACTATTTCCCAATTGGGATCCCGTCGAACTTGGATTTCGTGATCCTGACTGCGTTACCATAGTTTCCCCATATTCTTCATCATTATCCCTAAAATCTCGACGCAAATGTGGTCCATGGCTAAAGTCTAAATCTGTTTCGTCGTCATAGATATTTCCATCTCGAAAATCATTTACTAAAGAATTGGGGTTCCTCGACACTCTGGGAGCTACTGACGGTAACGAAATCGCCGGGTCACGCCACTCTGGAGGTACTGGAACTCGATATTGGGGTCTCTCTTCTTCCGTCCCACTGGACTGTCCTACCGGACTAGCAAAAGAAACGGCAGGTCGATTCGAACTGGCGAGATTTGTATTACCTCCAATCGCTGTATACGTAGACGAAATTTGATTGTTCGTGCTTGGCCCGAAACTTGGTACACTCATCAGAATTCTAGGAGGAGGATTCCTATGGCTAGTTTGTAAGGGCATATGCTGACTGGGCAATAACCCTCTATTAGTCCTACTAACGACAGATAAATCCAACGCTTGAGGATTCGGGTCCAATGTTAGTACCGAATCGCCAACGTTTCCCTCAACAATCGATTGGTCTTCTATAATTCCTGACCAAATCGGCGGAGAATCTACCACTGACGCCTGATCCCCTAAATCATCCACCGAAGGATACCACGGGACATCTTCGTGTAGACCTGCGGCCCTAACATTCGCCCTAAATAGTCGCTCCGCCAAAACTCGATCGGATCCGACCGAACTTAAACCTAACAGGTTCAATTCATCCCGAATTTCCGATGCAGGACGTCTAACAATGTCCCTTAATAATGAACGTAATTCTCTCGAACTATCTAATAATCGGCTCATTAAAACGGCATAATCCTCCATGTTGTATCAGAATAACTAACAACCCAAGTAAAATAACTCGATTCTAATATCCCAAATATCTCGATGCACAATTCGGAAACTAGTAACAGAAAAGAAACCAAGTATTTTAATGTATTTATCTCGACTTTACAGGGAAAAAAAAAACTGTTAAACAACACAAAAAAAAAAATTTTGTGCCCAACACTAAAATAAATAAAAAAAAATTTACACCAACTTAAACCAACTTAATATAACTTTTAATATCTCGAATTAGAAATTTAACCACTAACTCTCGAATTGGGAAACTGTCGCAGTCAACAAAGAAAGAAAAAAACAAAAATAAAATTTGTCGATAGTCGTATAGGAAGGACCAAAAAAAAAAAAAAAAATTTAATTCTGTGGAGGAGTCGGCCTTTTCCCCCTATCCTTTTACACTTTATTACGCCTAGCCTACCAAATAACTAACCTCAATTCGCTTACTAAGGATTTTACCCACTAAATACAATATATTGCCTAATAAGAAATAAATCCAATGATAAAATCCTTCGTAAAATTATTTATGTTCCTATATTTTATGTCTCCATTGGTTAATCCTTATAATTCTTGAGTCTTGAAAAAAAAATGGTATCTCGATTTTTTTTTTTTTTTTTTTTTTTTGTAGCAAATCAGAACCTAGAAAATTATAATTATCTCGACACTCGCGAAGAAAAAACAAAAAATTGGTTAATTTGAACGGCAAAATCTCGACACTCGCGTGAATCCTTATTATTCGTAATTTGGTGATACTTCTGGTATGATGTTTCTGTAAACCCGAAATATCTCGACACACGCGAATAAAAGAAAATTGGTTAATTTGAACGGCAAAATCTCGACACTCGCGTGAATCCTTATTATTCGTAATTTGGTGATACTTCTGGTATGATGTTTCTGTAAACCCGAAATATCTCGACACACGCGAATATCTCGATAATGGTAAAATTTCAACACCCGCGAATAAATTTCAAATATCGGATATCTCGAAAGAAGAAAAGAAAAAAAAATATTCTTGAAAGTGATGAAAGGAGGATCTTATGGTAGAGCTGAAAACGCGAAATATCTCGACACTCGCGAGCTGAAAAAAAAAAAAAACTCGCGAAATATCTCGATAACGCTGCGAATGAATCTTCTTAAAATCTTCAAAATCTTCACACAATAAATCAAGAATAATTTCCTCTTGCAATAACTACGCGCTAAAACTCTAAATCCTATCTAAAATGGCCGACTTTCTACTAAAGGGAGGGAAAAAGGCTCTCCACAGAACAACAAAATGGCGGTTTTGCCGCCAAAACGTGAATTTGTCAAATAAGTTCTAAAACAATAAATTATACACAAATAATTCACAAGTTGTACATACCGCGATAATTATTGAGGAATTACAATAATAACACAAAAAAAAATTATTCTAACTACTCTCTCTCTTTCTCTCTGCCAAAATTCCTGGAACTGCTGCTCCTGCAAGAAAATATATCTCGACCTACAAAAACAGTCAATTCCCCACCAGGGATGCCATTTGTGACGTGGGATCACAAAAAGTTTAAATAATTTGAATATTAAACGGATACAAATTTTAAATTTTATTTTCCCGATCACCTCTACCCTAGGCGCGTCGCGTGCAAATTGCGAATTCACCAATGTAAGGGGGTTCAATTGAAATAACTTACACCGTTAATTAAATTTAATTTATAACAACATTTATTAAAAAAAAATATATTGATTCTACAAATTCTCCAATACGGGTGTGTAACAAAAAGACGTTTAACCGATATCTACGGAGATATCAAATTTAACAATTTAATTCGACTCGACTAAATTGTATACCCGGGAAATCACGAACATCTCAAAAAAAAATAAACAATCTATACAACATCTCGATTTAGCTGCATCAACCTGAAAAAGGAAAATCCCGAGCTAAAAGGAAATTTACGAATCTCGAAAATATCACTAATTCTGGTCCACCGGCTATTAGAGAGAGAGAGAGAGAAGACAGTACAAAAATAACAAAAAAAAAACTCACCAGCAATGCCAAATGAAAATAATAATACTTTAAACAATAAAACAACTCTAATTTCCCGGCCCACGCACCTTCTTTAATTTATTTTGGAATGTGATCCTAATCTCCGAAAATAAAAAAAATAAACTGGTCTGAGCCTCGACTTTTCAGTATCGTTCCTTCCCTTTTCGAGATCGGGCGACGAGTGACAAGTCAGTGTGTGTCCCGCTTTTCATCGGCTCGGAAACTCGATTTTCCCTCAAAAATCCATCTAGCATCTTTGTTATGCATATTAGGCAATAGTATTATCCTTGTCTCGTACATTTAGCAAGAATACACTATTGTTCCCGCCAATTTCAGAAAAGAGGGCGTTACCATCAATTATCCGGCCGCGCGACTATTTAAAGGCTGATAAATTTTTATATCATAAAAAGAAAGAAAACACCACCAAAATTCTCAAAAATATAAAAAAAAATCCCAAATAATTTAATAAAAATTTATCAATTATTATCATAAATCAATTAATAGTTATCAATAAACTATCCTCCAAAAATCGTCTTTTATTCTCTCTCTCTTTCTATTCAATAGCCAATACTTGACTATACCAAAAATTCGGGTAAGGAAAATAATAACTACGCACGGTATATATATACTAGAACTATATTTAGATTATCACGATAAAGAAGACAAAGACGGAACAATCTCGACATTTCTATTAAATTCTAATCCCTGGGGAGGATTACTATTCGCCTCCTGGTGAGCAAAAAGAGACTATTTGATTGGTCTTCGACATATTTCCTATAGTCGCATCCATGTACTTGCACCTTACTTGCAGCTATCTCTGTTTACTGTCACCAGCTGATTCTCCCCAGTGTTTTCCTCAACAAATCAAATAAATTTTGTTATTAGCTGGGAATTAAGTTTAATTGTTTGTTAACCTGCAGCGATGCAATGTCCTATCTTGCTCGTCACCCGATTTCAAGTATGTATTAGTGAAATCTATTAATGAATTATTTTATTTATCCCAGGAGGACGACCACTCGTCATAATACATATATATACATATATATACATATAAATGCACTATAAAAATATAATATCAAACTAACATTACTTAGAAACTAAAACAAATAAATGTAAATTAGAAATTTAAGAAACTCTGTAAATACACACAGGAGCGAGGGAGAGAGATATAGGAGAGAGAGAGAGAGGGACCGAACCTCTCTGTCGCACCCATTAGCCCTTATGGAGGGTTAGGGGTATAAAAGGTACGAGTTTTCCCTTGGGAAATCACTTCCATTTCCATTTCTGTACAGTCAAGAGCTGTGCAGAGTCCCAAAGGTCTCAGCTTCGAGCTGGACTGAATCCCTCTGAAACTTTCTCAGTCTAGAGCTGAGAATTTTCAGAAATCCTTCTATTTCCTTATTATACAACAAAACCTTCTATTTCCATCTCTGTACAGTCAAGAGCTGTGCAGAGTCTCAAAGGTCTCAGCTTCGAGCTGGACTGATTCCTACTGAAACTTTCTCAGTCGAGAGCTGGGAATTTTCAGTCACCCTCCTATTTCCAAAACAAAACCTTCTATTTCCACCTCTGTACAGTTGAGAGCTGTGCAGAGTCTCAAAGGTCTCAGCTTCGAGCTGGACTGATTCCTACTGAAACTTTCTCAGTCGAGAGCTGGGAATTTTCAGTCATCCTCCTATTTCCAAAACAAACCTTCTATTTCCACCTCTGTACAGTTGAGAGCTGTGCAGAGTCTCAAAGGACTCAGTCTCGAGCTGGACCTTTTTCTCCTTAAAACCTATCCTAAGCAACCAAGCGAATTTAAAAGATATCTCTCCACCTCCTCTGTGTCACAACAACAAGTAAAAAAAATAAAACCAATTTCTCTAACACAACCAAAGACGAATTTTTCTTCACGTCCAAAGAGTAAGTAAAAAGAAAATATAATATGTATAAAAACCTCCTTTCCTTTCCCTTTGGTATCTCGGAACAACGTAGGAGTTGGTCCAGAGATTCTCGGACAGACGCTAACGCGAGCTGGGAAGAGATCGGTCTCACAAACAGTGAGACCCATAGGATCGATTCTCCCTTCCTATCCGAAGTCTCCGTACAGGCCGAAAGGACCTGTTGAGGTAGATTTCAACTCCTCCCTCCCACCTCTCTGTCGACTAGGATTGTATAACTATAGGTCCCCTACCCAACACATCATAGCCTCAATCCCTAGCTCGTGGTCTCTAGAGACCAGGCTAAAAATAGAGGCAGAGTCTATGCTACCAGCATAAACTCGTGGCATAGATGTCACACTACAATAGAAAAATTCTATTATTTGCATTTCTGCTTGAAAGGTGAGGCTGCAACGGTGATTCAATCCCTAGAAACGTCTGCGGTTAACTACGAAATTGCTTGGAAATTATTAATCGAAAGATACCACAATAAACGTGTCATAGTAAATAAACATTTAAAGGCCTTGCTTGAACAACCCTCATTTACAAGGGAAAGTGCCTCTAACTTTAGGCAAATCCTTAATAACATAAATACTCATACAAGAGCATTAACAGCGTTAAAAGTACCAGTTGATACTTGGGATGCTATTCTAATATATTGCATGACTTCAAAAGTAGATAAGGTTAGCCACCAAGAATGGGAAAAATTTATTAACTCTACAGAATTACCGACGCTTGCTCAATTTACTAATTTTCTTAAATCTAGATGTCAAATCCTAGAAGCTACTTCCACTCAAAGCGATTTATCAAATCAGAAAAATAATATAAATTCATCAAAGAAAAGCGTCCTAAGCTGTTATGGACCGACTCGTGAAAGTTTGTAATGCGAAACTATTTATCGGTGTTTTGCGAATTATTTATTATTAATTCGATGTAAATATTGTATTTGTTAGCGTTATACGTTTATTAGGCGTTTGCGCGCTGATCGCTGTCCACTCCTCGCGGGGCGAGGGAGGGCGGAGCCTATTTTTCTCGAGTAAGATGATTTAAATAGTGAAACGGGGCTACCTCAGCGCGAATCACTGTGGATTCGTGGCTTCAGCCGTTCACTCACGTAGGCACAAGGCCTACCTGTGGTGTAAAGAGCCTCGCGGAGCTTGCTCCTTCTTTATGAAGGCCACCCCCCGTGCACGAGACGTGAAATTCCTCGTGGCCGTTAGGCATTTAGTAGCCCCGCGACACTCGTGGATTTTCGAGCGAAACCGCGGGTTTTCGGAGCGCCGGGCTTCGCGCGGCGCGACAGCTCGCGGTTCCCGCGTAACTCGAGGGGAGGGGATAGGGATCGGCGACGATCGGGCCCTTCGCGGACAAAGGGTCACTTTCGATCGAGACAGCAGGCAAATAGGTGGGCGTTGCGGCACCAGCCGTTTATTTATTTTTCTTTGTTATTCCATAGTGCGACTCTTTGTTTTGTAAGTAATTCAAATAAATGAATTACTTTATTGAATTAAAAAGACCTCGCATTTTTATTGTGTACAACTGTAACCTGCTCCTAGTCCTGTCCCTCACAAACTGGTGCCCCGGGTGAGGATATTGAACTTTTAGTGGGACAAGGTGCAGGTTAACTGTTTGTGAAATTATTAAAATAGATAGAATACTAATCCAACGGTAATTTAACTGCGTCAACATCATGCCGAGAACGAGAAGTGGAAAATACCCTGCAACATCTCCAGGGACAGGGCCTCCTGCAGCTAAAAGATCAAGAGTGCAGCCTAGAGGACGGCGCCAAGCTGTACGAGAAGCCAGGCCACGCAGCGCCCGCTCCAGGGCCGACGTGAGAGAGACAGAGGTCGCCCCGCGGTCGAGAGCGCCGCCGAACACCAGCGACTTCTTGTCGGAGATGTCGTCTACGGAGCCGATGGACCTGGTGCCACCTCCCATGTCGCCGGCGAGAGCTGCGTCCCAGGCGACGGTCAACGACATCACGACAGCAGCTATACATGAGGTAGCCGGGAGCGTAGCGCGCTCCGAAAACACCGAAGTAGTCGCGAGTGCTCCGATTTCGGGAAACGTAAACAATGATGCGCTAACGCGTCTAGCCGAGACATTCGAGGCTTTGTTGGCCGCTCGCGAAACGTCGTCGCTCGATAATGAGTCGCGTCTAAGTAGTCGACTACGGGCCGTGAGAAAACTACCGGAGTTTTCGGGAGATGCCCTCGAATGGGTAAATTTCAAAGAATTTTAAAGAAATTTACCGCGAGTCTACGCAATTAGGCGGGTTTTCGGCGCGAGAAAACATCGCGCGTCTTTTTCACGCGTTGAAAGGAGAAGCGCGTGAGTCTGTCCGGACACTGCTGGCGACCACACCCGACGCCGAATCCGTTATTGAGTCGCAGGAGCTGCGTTTCAGAAGTAGGAATATTATCGCGCGAAGAATAATAAACGAATTAATTAATCTGCCGGGTTTAGAATCATCTACGGGGCATTCGCGACTAGAGTAAAAAACGCGGTAAGTGCATTCAAGTCGCTGAAACTCACCGGGCATTTGTATAATCCCGAATTATTAAAGAGCGTCGTAAGCAAATTGCCGAAAGCGCTCGAATATTCCTATTATCGATACGCAGCAAAAGACATGACCGAGGACACCGACCTTGAAAAACTCGCGCGGTTTATACAAGAAGAGGCGGGATATGTGTTACGCGCCGGTGTTGTTGACTTAGACCCGTGCCCTACGACAACAATCGCGCGCGTAGAGCGCTCAAGGCCGAAGGCCACGAGATCGGCTGCCGTCTGCGCGATGGTAAACTGTGAGGACGAGCGCGCTCGCTCGGCGAGCCAAGGTCGCTCCGAAAATGCGTCGGGTAGTCAAAACCGCTCGAAAGGCTGTTTACATTGTCACCGAGACAATCACGTATTGGCCGAGTGTTTTAAATTCGCTAAGGAATCGATAGAGCGCCGATGGCTTTTAGTCCGAAAATTGCGCCTATGTTTTCAGTGCCTGAGCGAAGGGCATAGCGCTGCGCAATGCGTAAGTAAAGGCTGCGACGTCTGTCAAAGGACACATCATGCCTTGCTCCACCGTGCGGAGCGCGAGAAGAGGCGGGGAGTGTCTGTAGCCAAATCTAACAGCGGCGCGGCACGGCGGGAAAGGGCGAACGCGACGGCGTCGACAATTAATATCGATTGACTAGCGGTTTCGGGGGGACTATTAAAAATAATGCCACTACGCATACTCGGCCCGAGGCAGTCGTCGGACTCTTTCGCACTCCTGGATGAGGGTTCAACAATTACCCTCCTTGATAAGCAACTCGCGATTAAAATTGGTATTCGAGGCCCACGCAAGCGAGTCTCCCTCAGCAGCGCGTTCGAGGGGGGTGTCGTCGATTCAGACTGCGAGAAAGTCGAGCTGAGAGTCCGCGGTGCCTTTGGCGAATGCACTATCGAGCACGCCATAGCCCTCCCCAATTTAAATCTTCCCTCGCAAACTTTAACGCGGGATATGACGGAGTATATACGTCGCGACAGGGGCATTCTGATCAAGCCATTTACGCACGCACGGCCAAGTCTACTCATAGGCCAGGACAACTGGCCCTTGATCGTCGCGCGCGAATTAGAGGAGACTACGGATCGGACTATCGCGCTCTCGCGCACTCGCTTGGGTTGGGTCGCCCACGGTTATATTCCGAAACAGGAATCGAATCGGAAGGGGAAGGTCCTTCAATTAACCTCCGAGCCGGCGGATGACGGAGAGGATAGTCTCCAAGAGCTTGTTCGGAAGCATTTTGTTATTGACAGCGGCGGGGTTAGCGGGAATTGCTCGCGCGCGACTCCTCTCAAAGGGAGGGCAGACGAGATATTAGAAAATAAGAGCCGCCGCGTAGGTACCACCTGGGAGGTGGGACTCCTCTGGAAGTCAAACTCGGGCCCGAACATTGACGGCAGAGCGACTGCCCGAAGACGACTCTTCTCGCTTGAGAGAAGGCTGGACCGCGACCCCGCATACGCGGCCCTATATTATCGCGAAATGGAGCGTTTCCTCCAAGACGGGTATGCGGTTAGAATTTCGGGAAGCGAAACTCGCGAGAGGACGTGGTACTTGCCCCATTTCGGAGTGACCAACGCGAACAAACCGGGCAAAATCCGTTTAGTTTTCGATGCCGCCGCGCGAACGAATGGCATAAGCCTAAACGACCAGCTGTTATCGGGGCCCGACCTTTTGCAGCCTCTCGTGGGCATCCTACTGCGCTTCCGACAACATGCGTATGCCGTGAAGGGGGACATTCGCGACATGTTCCTGCGCGTAAGGGTGATCGAGCAAGACCGCGGCGCGCAACGATTTCTTTGGCGAGGCGCGAACCGCGAAATAGACCCGCGCGTTTACGAAATGACGTCGCTCACCTTTGGCGCGAAATCGTCGCCGTGCGCGGCTTTATATATAAAGAATCGAAACGCCTCGGAATTCTCTCAGACTCACCCGTCGGCGGTCAAATCGATAATCCGCGATTCCTATATGGACGACTTTTTGTCCAGTCGCCCCACTGTCGCGGAGGCCCGAACCTTGATAAAGGACGTAATAAACATAAATGCAAAGGCCAACTTTTACATGCACGACTGAGCTTCTAACGACCCGCGCGTTGTTAGAATGATTCCCGCGGAGGACAGAATGCGAAGCTCCAACGACTTGGTCATACGCGAGGGAAAAGATCAAAGAGCGTTGGGGCTCGTATGGAATCAGGTGACTGATTGTCTCGATTTCGATGTCGGGCTACGATAAATACCGGATAGGATAACATGTATTTTGCGATGCGAGTTTAAAGGCGTATGCGGCTG
Source organism: Sycophaga agraensis (assembly GCA_018906755.1). Lineage (NCBI taxonomy): Eukaryota > Metazoa > Arthropoda > Insecta > Hymenoptera > Pteromalidae > Sycophaga > Sycophaga agraensis. Next base: position 10,823 of record JACCIE010000273.1, read on the forward strand.
TCGCATATTTACGCTTCCAACTCTCCAACTCTACAGTGGATACGCTCGGAGCCCCGTGTCCGGCAGGCGTTCATAGCCAACCGATTGGGCGAAATAGGCGAACTCACAAATGTAGGTGAATGGAAATGGGTGCCCACGAATATGAATGTTGCGGACGAGGCGACGCGATGGTCCACGAACATGCTACAGCCGAACGACCGGTGGTTCAAAGGCCCCGAATTTTTATTTAAAGATGAGTCCCAATGGCCGGTGGAGAGGCATCTAATCGACCGCGAGCGCGCGGATATTAACAACGCGGAGATACGTAGAGCGTATGCGTGCGTTACATTAGCGAGAGAGCTGTATGTACCGCTCACGACAAAATTATTCGGCTGGGAAGGCTTATTGGCGGTGGGACGGCGGCTGAAGTCTACGTGTAATCGCTGGCGGGGACAGCCGCAAGAACTCGATTCGATAGAGAGTAGAGCGGCCGCGGAAGCCTTTTGGATACGCGAAATGCAAGCGGCTTGTTTTCCCGAGGAATTGGCGCTTATGAAAATGAAGCAAAATTTGAAGCGAGGCAACAAGTTAACGCCGTTTAACCCCTTTATCGATGCGGACGGGATTGTCACAGCCAACAGCCGTGTTACGCGATGCTCGACGAGGTTTTCAAAAACCATCCAGTTATTTTGGACGCGAAGCATTTCGCCGCAAAGATGCTCATAGCGCACTATCACTGCCGCTATCCCCACGCAAGCCGAGAGACCGTCGTCAACGAGTTAAGGCAAAAATACCTTATCATCGGGCTGCGAACAAGATTGCGTTCCATCATCAGCAAATGCAACGTATGCAAACTGAGAAGGGGGAGGCTGGAAAATCGACTGATGGCCGCGCTACCGCCGGGCAGAGTCGCTTATCGCCAACGGCCCTTCTCCCATTGCGGCCTTGACTATTTCGGCTCTGTATACGTGAAAATCGGCAGACGCAGGGAGAAACGATGGGGAGCACTATTCACGTGCCTCACCACGCGCGCCATACACCTTGAGACAGCGCACACCCTCACAGCGAGCTCCACGATAATGGCCCTGCAACGCCTATCGGCTCGACGAGGCTGTCCACACACCGTCTACAGCGACAATGGTACCAATTTTGTTCGGGCGGATAAGGAGCTCAAGGCCGAGTTGGCAAACATCGACCAATCGATTCAAGAGGAGTACGCACGTGCGAAAGGGATTCGCTAGATTTTTAATCCTCCGGACGCGTCTCACATGGGCGGCGCCTGGGAGCGGCTAATTGGCTCCGTAAAAACAGCTCTCAAGGCCGTGCTAACGGATCAAGCACCAAGCGAGGAGGTGTTTAACACCCTTTTGGCAGAGGTAGAGCATATTATAAACTCGCGGCCACTCACAAACGTCTCCGTTGATACGCAAGACGAAGAAGCCCTCACCCCAAATCACTTCCTCATCGGCAAGTCATCGGGCGATTTGAAGTTCCCACGCTACGAGATCGAAGCTGTAAACCCAAGGAAGCAATACAAACTAGCTCAGGCCTTCGCGGATGCGTTCTGGAAGAGGTGGCTTCGGGAGTATCTGCCGACACTCTTACCGCGCCAAAAATGGAACACGGCGATCCCACCATTGCGGGTTGGCGATATCGTGCTGATCATGGATTTACAAGCCCCTCGCAATACGTGGCGGAGAGGTAAAATTGTACATGTACACCCGGGCGTCGACGAAATCGTGAGAGTGGCTATGGTGCGCACAAGCGACGGAGAGTTTGTTCGGCCGGTACACAAACTAATAAAAATTTGTAACTCGCATTGTGTCTGAAATTAAATAAATTTAAGACAGTGGGGAGATTTGTTATGGGCCGACTCGTGAAAGATTGTAATGCGAAACTATTTATCGGCGTTTTGCGAATTATTTATTATTATTTAAATTTAATTATTTATTATTAATTGGATGTAAATATTGTATTTGTTAGCGTTATACGTTTATTAGGCGTTTGCGCGCTGATCGCTGTCCACTCCTCGCGGTGCGAGGGAGGGCGGAGCTATTTTTCTCGAGTAAGATGATTTAAATAGTGAAACGGGGCTACCTCAGCGCGAATCACTGTGCATTCATGGCTTCAGCCGTTCACTCAGGTAGGCACAAGGCCTACATGTGGTGTAAAGAGCCTCGCGGAGCTTGCTCCTTGTTTATGAAGGTCACCCCCCGTGCACGAGACGTGAAATTCCTCGTGGCCGTTAGGCATTTAGTAGCCCCGCGACACTCGTGGATTTTCGGGCGAAACCGCGCGTTTACGGAGCGCCGGGCTTCGCGCGGCGCGACAGCTCGCGGTTCCCGCGTAACTCGAGGGGAGGGGATAGCGATCGCCCTTCGCGGACAAAGGGTCACTTTCGATCGAGACAGCAGGCAAATAGGTGAGCGTTGCGGCACCAGCCGTTTATTTATTTTTTCTTGTTATTCCATAGTGCGACTCTTTGTTTTGTAAGTAATTCAAATAAATGAATTACTTTATTGAATTAAAGAGACCTCGCATTTTTATTGTGTACAACTGTAACCTGCTCCTAGTCCTGTCCCTCACATAAGCATTACTTCTTCTAAACCCTATTGTAATCTTTGTAAGGGAGAGCACAAAATTCATACTTGCGAGAATTTCTTAAAAATGTGAGTTGATGATCGAAGAGAATTAGTAAAACGAGAAAAAATTTGCGGATCGTGCAAAAAATGCGGCAAGAAGCATCATACTTCATTGCACAACGATAGCTCCGTCGCATCCGATGCATCGCCGACTCCACCCGTATCCGTTAACGAAGTTCAAACATATTCAAATCAAGTATTACTAGCTACAGCTAAAATATATTTTTATGATAAATTTAATAATAAAATCACAGCTAGAGTCCTTTTAGACGACGGTTCCCAAGCTCACTTCATCACTGAGAGATTCGCGAATTTATTGCAATTAAACCAAAACAAAGTAAATATTCCTGTCTCAGCCTTAAACCAATTAGAAACGAATATCAAACAAAGCGTCTTTACAAAAATTTCATCTACTCTTGGTAATTACGAAGCAAATATTTCACTTTTACTCGTGCCAAGAATTACTACCCCGTTACCTTCTCAATACGTGAATGTAAAAGAATTGAACATTCCGCAGAACATTCCATTAACCGATCCAACCTTTCATAAGACCGCTGAAATCGACGCTGTTTGAGGCAGTGCGGCCGCCGAGGAGCGGCACCGACTTGACGTCGCGGTAGCGTAGGACGCTCCCGTTCGCGACGTATTCGGGAGGTGCGCGCGCAACCGGCTCTCTCGCGCCGGCCGGGGGCCCGCGCTTACCGGCGCGCGTATCGAGGTTATCGCCGAGAATATGGGTAACGAGGGCCCCGGGCCGCCGTATCCAGGTAGGGCAGTAAACGGCCCGGACGGCAGACGGCGCGACGGCGCCCGGGTTTCCCCATAACGGGAAGGTCGGAGGAGGGACGGGGGCGCGGGCCCCGGAGGCCGAAAAAGAAGAACATCAGTACGACTGACGCCACGGTCGCATGTACATCGACGAGTCGCCCCGTCAATTGTTGGCTTAACCGTTTTTTTCAGGGCGAATTCGCTGCTTTTCGGTCGCGCGCTCAATCGTGCATCGGATCATCGTTGCGCCGCGTTTGTCGACGGAGTCTCGCGATCGAGTAGTGCGCCGAGCGTTCGCGATCGGTCGCGTCATCGCGATCCCCCGTGCGTTCGGGAAAATCGTAGGTGCGTGCGTGCCTCGAGGTGTGTAGGGGTTTTGTTGGGGACGAGGCCACGGCGTGATATCGCCGTGCATCGTCCAGGGCGAGCCAGCAAGCGGCAACACCTGCTAGTTGCCCGGGCGAGTGTGGCGGTTCCTCCGAGACGTCGGGGCGCGCACTCCGCACGATCGAGGATCATCCTCTGGCTCCCCGTTCCCGGCTCGACCACGAGGAGGTGGTGCGGCGCCGCGGAGAAGAGTTTACTCGGCGACCGAGCAGCGTGCGTTGGGGCTTGCGTAGCCCATTGCGCTAGCGTAATCCCGCGTAGTCAGGTAAGAGAGGCCTCTCGGTGTGTGTGTGTGTAAGTGCGTGGAAGTGTGCTCGGGTTTTCGCGGTAATTCTGTACAAAAATTGACTTTAATTTAATAAAGATACACTTGTTTCGGCTTTTCCCTCTGTTCCGTGAGGGTTTTTATGCCGAAGCAAGTGAGTGTGCCCGCGAAATAGTGTTCTTTTTTTTACTAAACAAAAACCCATCACTCACCCATCCCTTTCCTTTGTAGAACTCCCAAGAGTCTTTAGATTTATTAATTTCAGACGCGTTAATAGGTGCCGAAGTATTTTTCAAAATAGGATGCGTAGGTCAGATAAACATAAAAAATCAGGATGCCGTTTTATTAAAAACTAAGTTTGGATGGATAATCGGCGGCGCCATTCACGAGCAAACAACACCAAAGCGCTTGTCTTGCCATATAGCTCTTAGCCAAGATCTATCGAAATTCTGGGAGTTAGAAGAAGTCCCAGATAAAAAATTCATGTCCGAAGAACAAGCTCAAATCGAAAAACATTTCATAGAGAACACTACTCGAGATTCACATGGCAGATATTCCGTTAAACTCCCTTTCAATGACAACATCAATAAGCTGGGCGATTCGTATTCAATGGCGTTAAAACATTTCTACGCTCTAGAGCAAAAATTTAATAAAAATCCCGAAATTAAAAAACAATAAACAGAATTCATGAAACAGTATAAAGAACTTAATCACATGACGGCTTGTAATCGCGATGAAAACGAGTACTTCCTACCTCATCACGCAGTCTTTAAGGATTCGGGCGCTACGAGCAAAATTCGAGTAGTCTTCGATGGCTCGGCAAAATCAAGCACGGGTATATCATTGAATGACACATTAAAGATCGGACCTGCAATTCAGAATGACATTTTTTCCATACTTCTTAGATCGCGAATACCCAAATACGTTCTCATAGCAGATATTCAAAAAATGTACCGACAAGTATTAGTTTCCGAAAATGACCGAAAATATCAAAAAACCATATGGCGAGAAGATCCAAGTCACGCGCTAAAGCTTTACAAGTTAAATACTGTCACTTATGGGACTGCTTCAGCCTCTTTCTCAGCTATTCGCGCGCTGCATAAGCTCGCTGAAGATGAAGGGGATAAGTTTCCATTAGCAGCTGAAGTCGTGAAGCGAGACTTCTATGTCGATGATTTAATGACAGGTAGCAATTCGTTCGAAAACGCTCTTAAACTGAGTGACGAGATAAATAATCTACTAAGATTAGGTTGCTTTGAATTAAAGCAGTGGTCGTCAAACGACCCTCGGTTAATCGAATCTTTGCCAGACGAAATAACAAACGTAGAACTGTTTAAAGAACCCGAAAAATCAATTAAAGCTCTAGGCATTCATTGAAATTTGCAAATGGATAAATTATTCTACTTAACAAACTTCCCATTTAACGATAAGAATAAAATCACTAAAAGAACGATCTCTTCAAGTATCGCACAACTATTTGACCCTATTGGATTATTATGTCCAATAATAAATTACTTCTACAAAGTATGGAGCACAACATGCAAATTATTCGCTACGCTTAGCACTTGTAAATATTTCTACTGTACGCATTCTAATAAATAAGTGTTTTGTTAATTAAATACATTGTGTTGTCATTACTTTGACATTATTTCAACCAGCCGTGCAATATTACTTGGCGCACGGCAGAAGCAGTGAATAAATTCACATCCAGCTTCAACAGACCTCGAAAAGTAATCATCTTTGTAGTAAATTAGTTGTAACCTAAATGCCATAAAAGGCAGATTCCAGGTATTTCATATAGTTTCCTTTGTACATTGTAAATTCAAATTGAAACCAGCGCTTGTTACCTGCTCCTCTTTCTTAGTATCCGCCCGTGTTACCTGCATCTCTATTTTAGTGAACATCATAATGATAGATAAGCATCTTTGCTGACTATATACGAAGAGTGGGAAGCAGTACCGGGCGCATCGAAATACTGTTATATGGAGTTTAGTTGATTATACATCGAGCAAGTATAAACATCGTGAAGGAGTTTGTAAATAGTTATATAATAAATACCATATTTTAGTATTACTGTTGCTTCCATGCAACATTTTGGTCCTTCGAGTCGGATAGTGTTATAATCTGGTTACTAATAAGTGTAAAAAGTGACTAAATAACAGTGACTTCACAAAGGTTAAACATGATCGAAGTCAGTCAGTGCAAAGTAAATTTGTGCCAGAATAACACGACGTCCACAACAGCTTTTTCAACTAAGATAGAGAGATAGAGAGAAAAAATCGACGCCTTCAACGATCTTGCAACATCGTATACTTTGATCGACTCCAATTTTCAATCCAAGGGATTCAACAACAAGGATTGCTAATAAAAATTTATCGAGAAACAAAAGAAAACATCACTTGGGTAAAGTACATCAAAGAGTTCCATTCTCGTTTATTTCCAAAGTACTTTTAAGAATTGTTTCAATTTTTCAGAAGCGCAAAAAAGTATATTAGAATTTTCGCGAATATTGTAATTTAGAATTCGGGAAGCATCGTTTCCCTTTATACAAATTATTTGCCTTTTTTTTATTTCATCAACTTATAAATATAATACAAATTACAATAAATAAAAAATCCATTTATTCTTTTTCGCAGTTTGAATAAACTGTGACGTGGTGCTTCCGTCGGGAAGCAGAAGGCTTCCCGCGGACCCGGAGCACCGCGCCATTATTCCCCGGTCGCGCCGTCCTGCCTACGTGCAGGCTCTCGCGGTCGCCCCGGAGGGGACCCGGCCGCCCGGGCTGGCCGACGATGGTCGCGGCGGTATGTAATCGGGGGTGGGAGGGGGGCATGACGGGTGAAATAAAATAAGAGAGGCCGCACTTCTCTTGTAAAAACATTATACTTTATTCGCGGTCGGGAAGGACGGCACGTCCCCGCCGCACGCCTCTCTAACAACAACAACAACAGTGCACGATGCATATATCGTGCTCCGCGGGGTCACGCGCGCTCGCCGAGGACGTCCGCCCGGGCTCTCGCAGAGCCCTCCACGGACGCCTACGGCCGGGTCGCCGCCGCTGGAACACCGGGCGCATTGCACCCAGGCGGCGGGCTCCGGAGAGCCCCTACACCTGGGACGGGCGCCCACAGTCCAGCCTACCCCGCGCCGTGCCCGCGCCCGTCGCGTCCGCGCCTCTCTCTCTCTCTCTCGCGCGCGCCTTACAACATAAGGCCTACCTTGGCCGACGCGGTGCTGGTCTTCCCGGCCACAGACCGGCCGGGAACGCTGACCCCGGCGCCTCCCCGATGTCCTGGGGATCGCGGCTCTCGCTCCGGTGGCTCTCTCTCTCTCTCTCTCTCGGCTCGTGTCGCGGGGAGATGAGGCGCACGTGCGCGTTGCTAAGGCGCGGTCGTGGCCCGCGCGAAAAACTGACCGCGCATCGATCCGCGCCTGTCGATCGCGCCGCGGGCCGATAGCTCCGCCCTTTTCGGCGCTATGGGCCCGCGCGCATCGATTGTTCGGCCGCGGCCGCGGCGTCTCGCGAGATCGGCTCCGCGCGCGATATAATATCGCCGCTAACAATAAAAAATACATATGGGGTTAATAATAACTGATAAATACAAGTAATAATAAATAATAATAATAATAATAATAAATAGTAGAAATATAGACGTGTCAATCGGTACCGCAACAAAAATGACGTGAAATGTAAAAAATGAAGATGTGATAATGATTAATCCAGTCAAACACTGTGTTATACTAAAAAAATCAACTTTATTTATAAAGACAAGGATAATTACATAAAATAAGCTATCGAGCGTTAGATAAAATTGTGCTAAGGTACTCCACTTCGATGCTCGCTCTACACTTACTCGCCCTTTTTCTTTCGACTCACAACCCGGGTTTTTCCCATTTTTATTACTTACAGCCCCCTTTTAGGTCGCTACGATAGCCCGTAGGAATACGTCGCTACTTAATTATCCCTGCCGTAGAACCTTTCTAATCCGCCTATATAAACTGCACATATTTACTTTATTGAAACTCGACACAATGTGTAAGGCCTTTGTTGTGAAACATACAAAAATGCATGTATAGATTTTCACCTTTCCCCGATTTCTATGTTTTTTCTCCTTTATATAAAAGGAACCGCAATAATCAATACCAGTATTTAGGAACGGTCGTGCTCGTGTAATTCTAGTGACCGGTAGGTCACCCATGATGTGCGAGCAACTCGTTGGGTTTGTTCTGAAACATTCTGTCACAACAATTCTGTCACACATGACCTAATGATTCGCTTCACTATGCTTATACCATTGATAGGCCAATATTTCTTCCATACGCTATTCATTGTGGTTTGCATTCCACAATGCAAATTGATCTCATGGCTATTGAAATGGGTATGCGGGAAGAAACGAGAATTTAATCGTAATTCAAACTCGTAATTTATTCTTGATTTACAATATAAACAATATGAACAAAATAATGCTGAAGAAAATAAATATGCGCGAACAGGTGTAGTTATAACGAAAAGTATATTGACAACAAAGGAATGCGTGTCGATCGAAAAATAAACCTCACTCTCGTGTTGAGCTCCTGAAGCCTTCTGTCCCGCGCTTCGCCGCGGCGGTCGCGCGCGCGCTCTCTCCCCACAGGTAGCGCGGGAAGCTCGGCTCTCCCCCCACTCTCAAGCTTTGCGCTCCGAACCTTTCCGAGGGCCGAGTGTGTCGCCGGTCCGCTGACGCCTGGCGGCCTCAGAAGAGCTTTTAGCTCCCTGAGCCGAGCGGGTTGATTTACCTCGGGAGCAGTCTCCGATGTTACCCTGTCTACCTCGGGTGGACCCCCTCGGGCCCACCTTAGCGCGGCTGGAGCCACGGATCCCATTCGGACCCGCGCTAGCGCGGCTAGACGACACACACAGCTCGCCTCTTTTACTTGTTTTTAAGCGATTCCGGCCCCGCGGTACCTGTGGTTCGATCTCACAAATACATATTTAGAGATCCGGGCGCGGAATATGCGCGCGGCTCTAAGGGAAGGGACGTGGTGGTGAAATGACGACACTAGCGGATATGGTAACTAGAGTTTTATTGAGAGAACGGTTCGATGGCGTGCAGCGTCTGCGAGCGTGCCGACGGGCGCTCGTGCGGATCGCTGCTCGGTCGCTCGGTGGTCAGAGCGAGACTGGCTGTAGCGCGGGCCGCTGGGTCCCACGCCACCTAGGCGGGGGTCGTGCGTAGCTGGCGCATGAGAGAGTGCGGCGTTGCAACCTCGTCTATGTCGCGCCTCGGTTGCAGCAGTTGCTTGCGCCGGCGCTGTTGCGGCTGCGGATGAGCCTCCACACATATATGTTCGCAAATATAAAATAGTTAATTAAAATAACAAACGCATCCATTACAGCTATATTTGATAATAAGTTCTGTGATTTTACTGGTTTTAGGCAAGACTATTGGAAACTTACCCGAATATGGCAGACTAGAATACTTGAGTCTGCCACTGACGCGAATTAATCCTTGAACATCTGCAAAGGGACTCAAAATTTTTAGTTGGCTATTTGAATCCACTGGGTTTGATTTTGCTAGCTGTTTGAAGTCGCTCGAAAAATGTTCTCTTTGCACTACGTTTATTATTGTGAGCATCGCGTGTTTTAACTCGCTTACTGAAAGATGTTTTATGCGACGATCGTCCTTGTTTTGCACGTTGTGTTTTGAATCTAAGGATGTAAGCAATTACGCGTGTTAATTTATGTATTGATGAATAATTTTCTCATGTCTCGAATTTTTGTGTTTGCTACGTGGACTATTTGTGTTGGTCGCAATTCCAAGATGGGCATAGTCTCTATAATGTTTTTGGGCCATGCCGTCGCGTCCTCAGTGAGCCAAGTCGGGCCAGTCTTCCACGTATCATGTTGTATAAATTCTTTGAAGATAATCCGCGAGATAAAATGTCTGCCGTGTTATCTTGAGTTGGAACGTGTCTCCAAACATTGTACCCGTCCTTTATCTTATTTCTGAGACTCTATTCGCGACAAAGGTTTTTAATTGATAGGGTTGCATGCTGATCCACTGCAAGGGATTGAAGAATCGGGAACACAAAACGATTTTATCGAATTGCAATTGTTGCATCAAAGAACTGATTTGGACTAATCGCGATAATAACAGGCCGCGCACAATTCTCATTTGGGCAATGAAATTGTTTTGAGAGGAGCTACGCGGTTTTTGGAGCAGAATAAATTAATGTTTCTGTCGATGTCAGTTGACCGAATATATATGCACTAAGCTAGTTCGCTCAAATTGCAAATGTAATGAAGATCAGGAAAAGCATTGGCAGTTGATCTTTGAGATCGTAACAAGTCACATGTCATTGCCATAACATGCTATTGCGTATGCGATATTTGATAGCCGTCAAATTTGGCATCCTTCATTGTATCCCATTATTTTGTTTCTTTTGTTTCGAATTGTTATTTAACGCGTTCAATTGTTATTTAACAAAGATTCGTTGATATTTATCAATAATGATTCTCAGGTAAAACATTCATCGCGTATCTCGATGGCTTGCTCTACTGTTTTTGTCCCGGTCAGTCGTCTACATCATGTACGTCTTCAATGGTTCGTTATATCCATCGTCATGATGTAGCTTTACTTGTCTTGTAGCACGATTTGAGCAGAATCGAAGCGTGATTTGAAAACTAAAATTGATTGCTCCTACTATTAAGCAATCATTCAACGATATGCATAAATATTCTGAAGAATCGACACTTATGTTCGAAATCATGTTAATACAAGTAAATTTGAATCTGGGTTCTTCAGTTTAGCATCGATTCTGTGATGCTTGCGAAACTTACTTTACACTTTATATTGATCTTCAGCTAGTACCTGATTCGTTCGGCCCCTATTCAATAATTTGTTTTAGCACGACAAATGTTTCGATACAGTAACTGTTTGAGCGAGTCATTCCGACATGAAAATTGACTGCGCTCCGCTGTCTAACAAAATGCGAGCTTGTTGTGGATAGTACTGCTTGCGGTGTTACGATAGTACTATTGTAGGTGTTGAATGTTTATCTATTTCAAGGTAAATAAATAAAATAAACGCAGGTTTATTCACTGTATTAATTATATGTATTTATTAATAACTATAAAATAAAACAAGAAAATAAGATACTACTAGAGAGACGCTGTGTTCTCTGCGATTGCTCTAGCTCGACTGCTTCTGAAGCCAGCGCTTCTTACAGAACGGAGGTCCAAATTTATGAATTGTACCTACGGATTATTTAAGCACACTCTTGCCATAACGGTACATACGGAGGACCAGGTAGATAGTTGCAGTTGCAGTGCGTCGGCGAGGAGCGGTCAGATTGACCATTCTTTATTGCAGTGTATGCAGCTGCCGCTCATCGACGCCGCATTATACTCGAGTACGCGCGCATAGTCTTTCGTATAAAACTTCATTACAGAATTGCAGTTTGCAAGAAATACAATTTACTCGGGTTTTTCCCTGGTTTATTATTTTAGAGCTATAATATTAGGCTTAAATATAAATTCAAAATACAATTTTTAAATAGGAATTCAACAGTAGGTTTTGAATGCCACGTCATTGAATGCAGCGTTTGAAGCCTCTTGGCTTATATTACTCGGAGGAATTTCTTCGCGTGCAGTCGATTGTTTGTTATCCTCATGTAGTACAGTGTTGTGCTTCTTGCCACATAACTTGCATCCTGAAGATCGACAGTCCGAAATGAGATGTCCTGGGTTTAGGCAGTTGTAGCATAACTTCTTCGATTTGAGTCTTGCGAAACGCTCCTTTACATTTAATTGTTTCAAGGTTTCACAAGTCTAAACCCCCCTTATGCGACCCCCGACAAACGGAATATGACAATGGTGCTTGTGCAATCGCGAAAACTTGTTTTTTAACCGTTGGTTTTGCGAGTGGATTAGGTTTATTTAAAAGACTGATCTTCGTTGCATGCAGTATGTGATAATGTTGCTCTAAAAAGGATATGAATTCCGACATCTTTGGTATATTCGTACTAGTGAGTGACCTTTCCCATTCTTGGTGTGAGACGCGATCTAATTTATACGAAAAAAGATATATTAGTAGTATCTTCCACATATCAGCGGGTTGTACTAAAGATCTTAATGCGCGTAAATGTGTGTTTATAGTATCTATAAACTTTCATAAATCAGATATCGATTTCTTGATCAGAGCTGGCAAATCTGTAAGGACACGAACGTGTTTTTGCACTATAATGCGCTCATTGTCGTACCGTTCCTTTAATAGTTCTAGTTTTAACGATGCCGCGCTGGGCCTTAAGATCTCTAACAGCTTGGTTGTCAGTCATTTCGAAATTAATTTAACTAATAACAATTGCAAGCAATGAAATTGAAGCCAAGGAGTACGCAAGGGCAACGCCTACGTAAAAAAAGGTTTAAGGTCTGGTTACGCTGAACGCTCAAGGTTTCGAACAGATAAAGGCTCTACCTGCAAAAGGGATTTGTATGGTGTTCTCAATATCGACTATACTTAACGAGTATTTGTCTGTTGATCGTTAATGACGCTTTACTTTAATAATCTTGCATTGAAACGCACGAAATAACCTGAATAAATATCTAATACAATTGATGCAATACTAACTCAAAGAACTTGTGAATTATGTCATGATAATACGGCTAAAGTATGAATTTAACTAGAATTTTACCGCCTTGACAATAATGCGTAATATAATGATGGATATTTGAAAAACGAGTACAAGCACGTTTAAGCAATCATTATAACTTGAATTATCTAAATTATATTGCCGTGACAAGAAGAAACGTGATTCTGAAATAACACTCAAATCTTAACACTGATTTCTTTAATTCTACGTTTACTTTTAATTCATTAATAATCATCTCAGCAACTGTAGGCCAGTTTTCTTTTCCCTGTCTAAGCCAGTCAGGTCCCTCCCACTACTTGGAGTGTAACAGTTGATTGACCGTACATCCTCTAGACGGTAGATCGGCCGAATTAAGTTGCCCAGTTATATGCCTCCATTGTTTGAAATTTGTCAATTGCCTAATCTCTTTAACTCTATTTGAGACAAAAGTGCTCCAGTTATTTTCTTGCTGTATCCAAGTAATTACTATTGGTCATTGACTAATGGTCATTGAAATCCTTAATTCATTTTGTACTTCAGCTTCGAGGAATTCGATCAATTTATTAAGTCGCGATTTAGACATATCTGCCGACTTATCGGAGGTGCTCACTTCACTTACATTATTGAAGCGCTGCCATACTCTACACCAAGCATGTCAAGCACACGAAGATACGACTCTATTTTATCGTATAAATTAGTCGAATTCTGCAGAACAAGTTGTAAGAGCTCGCGAACGTACACATCCATCTGTGTAAGCTCTTGATCACTTTACTGTAATTCTCACCGGTTGATGGGTAACTTTTAACTAGTTCAGCTGCTCGCGAGGTTGATACAATGGCTTGTATAAGATACTGAAATTTATCTTCGTTTTCTATATTTGTATTTTCATGTATCTTTTTAAACAGGCTCGAAAACTGCAGCCTGTCTCGCACATTTCCACTAAACGTCACCAGCTCTATTTTCGGCAGATTGTAAGATTTTCTTGTCTTTGAAGTATTTACACTGTTATTCGGCAGAGGACATACACTCGAAGCTCGACTATTTCTCGCGGCTATTCGGCTATCTACCTTGAATTTAGCTAAGAAGAGCATTTCTGATGTAATTATTTCCTCCTAATATGCGAGGCTCGTTAGAAGCCCATTTTCGCAGCTTCATGCCGGCCGATGCTAATATATTGATAAGTTCGTTTTTTAATGTTATAGCATCGGACACAGTTTTGGCTCCTGATAGCAAGTCGTCAACGTAAAAATCATGAGCTATGGCTTGACTTGCATTGGGATATGCAGATTCAGATTGCTCTGATAACCGTTTTAAGCAACGAGTTGCTAAAAATAATGCTGAGCCAGTACCATATGTGACGGTGTTCAGCTCAAATGTGTCAATCTGATCAGCTGGATTACTGCGCCATAAAATGCACTGATAGGTACGCACAGGCGCACTGACTGTTACCCGCCGATAGATTTTTTCAATGTCGGCATAGATATCGAAAGGATGTATGCGAAATCGCAAATTGATAGACAAGAGCTCGTTTTGAACTGGCGGTCCTGTATGTTTCACGTCATTTAACGATAATCCCGACGTAGACTTGGCGGAACCATCGAAAACGACTCTTAATTTTGTAGTCACACTGTTTTCCTTGAACACGGCGTGATGAGAAAGATAGAAATGCGATGTTCCCGTTGGTAATTGCGGGTTTTCGACCTTTGACATATGCTCTAGTGACTCATACTCGTTTATAAATTGACCGTACTGCTGTCTTAGATCTTCTTTTTTCGATAGCCTCTTATCCAAAGCGAGAAATAGTTTAAATGCCATTTCTCACCAGCCGCCAAGTTGCAATACTTCAGGCTTAAAAGTGTGATACGTCGCTTTTCCTAATAATTTAGGAAAGGGCCCTTCCGCCCCGCGACGGCCCAATGGCGTAGCTCGCCAATAATTTCTAACACTTCTTTGTCGGGCGTCAGGCGAGCTGCCCTGGCTAGCGTGCGCGGACTCTCTACCTCAGAGGAGGTTCCGCCGGCCTCGGCGGGAAGGCACCGCACAAATAGTAGTCTCCGGCTATATTAAACAATAGGGGGAAAACACAAGGGAAACCGGGGTTTCGGGTACCGCAAAAAATCAATATCCGTTTGTTTAGTTCCGACGCTTTATTTCTATTTTTCTATTTCTACAATTCGGTCCGGGCTCTACCGTATTTGCGGCAGCACGTCTGCCACTTCTCGTAGTACGAGTAGCGTAGCGGCTTCGCAGGCCGCTTCTCTCGCGTTACAATTCCGCCAGGGCCTCGCTGGTCACTCCGCCCGCGTCACAAGTTACGCGGGGGCCTCGCTGGCCCCTCCGCTCGCGTCGCTGTTACGCGGCGGCCTCGCTGGCCGCCTCCCGGCTGCTTCACCGGTCGCGTTCTCGCTCGTAACCGGTCGCGCGCTCGCAGTGCGACCTCCGTCCGCGTCCGCCCGCGGCGATTCTAACCGGTCGCGTCTCTTCCCTTCTCGTCGCGTCACGTCGCGTCGCGTCCCTCCCGAGTACTCCGCCTGCACTCTGAGCCGGTGGTTCACTCACCCCGGTTCTCGTCGGCCTTGACCCTGTCCGGCTGGCTGTGGATCGGCGGCGGCGGGTGGATGGCGATGGGCTGGAGGGCGGCGGCGGTCGCCGGTCGGTGTGGCGGCGGTATGCCGCGGGTCGCCCCTCCTCGGGTGGCAACGGTCTCGCTGTCGGCTCCGGTGGGCCGGTGGCCTCTGCTTGGTAGGGCTGATGGGCGGTCCTCTCTCGGGACCGTTGGCGGGACCGTCGGCTTCCGCAGGTCTTCCCCGGGCAGTTGCGTTCCCCGTGGGCAGGTGCCTCTCACCTCCGGTCGTAATACGGGTGGACGGCTGGTGGCTTGGCGAGGGTAATTCTTCTCCTGCACTTGGCTTTCCTCTCCGTACCAATGATAATTCCTCCGGTCGCTTGGAGTGCGTCACGACATCGATACTTCTAACGACTTCAGTGTGACCTCTCTCGTCGACGCCTAAATTCAATCTATCCGTCTTCGCACGTCAACGTCTCAATTCAATCTCCCGGGCCGGGGGCGCTAGGCGGTCGCAGGCTGGCCCCCCGCGCTCTCCTCCTTCTCCCGACGGGCCGCCCGGCAGCGGCGGCAATCGCGCCGGCCGGCTTTCCTCAAGATGGCCGATGCCACGGCCCGCCGGTTACGTCGGCTTTCCTCCCGAGGCGGTGTTGCCGCGGCCGCAGCCCTGCAGTATTGCACGGGTCAGGCTCGCGCGGCCTATCCCTCGGCGGGCTGCGCCCGCCGCTCGCCTACGTGCTCGGGTCTGGCTTCTGCGCCCAGGCCGATTCTCCCCCCGATGATTATTACTCGTTCGAATGCGCGCGCGGAGGTCGCACGGCGGCTACGCGTTACAATGTCCCACGTCCGTACCTTCTTCTCCCGCGTTTCTCTCTCACCGTGACACATGTCACAAAAGGAATGCTTACAATGAAGCGTCCACGTTCATCTTGTTTAACACTATTAATAAAATAATTTTCGCAATAATCTGTGATATTTGTTGTCCGCGGTGCCAAAAAACAATCTTCAGTTGTCCAAAATCGCTCAAGCTGGGCGCTTAACTCTTGATTTCTTAAAAAGTTGCAAGAAACCGAGAATTGCGCAAGTGTGTAATTTATAGCGCTAAATACTATCTAACCAAGGAAAGTTTTTTGAAATATAGGTTGATCCCTCTGCAGTTGAATCTGTCCTACTAATAGGAGATTATAAAAGAGAGAGGCGCCGATTATTAAATCAATCGGCCTTGAACGCGTAAAGTCAAGATCCGCCTAGTCCGTGCCACGAGGAATTTGTATATTGACCTGTCTTACCATATTGTGCGGCATGCTATCGCCAATTTTGTTGAGAAGAAGACAGGTGATATTGGCTGAGAAGCTATTTATACGAGATTGAATTTGAGCAGTAGTCTGAAATTGTATTTTTTGTGTGCCTTGTTCAATACCAGAGAGAGCCATTTGGGATTTGGTAAATAAAAGCTCTAATCGCTTGCCGAGCTCTACCGTCATAATATGTGTCTGTGAGCCTGAATCTAAGAATGCGCTGCATTTATGACGATTTTCATAGCAATCGAAGATAAATATGACCGCTGTCCCCAATAATACACATCCCTATAACGGTTGAGACGTGCGCGCGTGATGACAGCTAATGGTTTCACTGGAGGGACTCGAAGCATCGGTAGGCTCATTAATCGAAGGGTCATTTGCAGGTATAGAAACGATCGGACGCGGATTATCTCGAACCGTGCTTAAATGTAATAACGCGTTGTGTTTTTTATTACTCTTACGGCAAGGCCCCATTTTGCACTCGGAGTTTCTATGACCTCTAGACAAGCAATTAAAACAAATTTTGAGTTCTACGGCCTTTTTTATACGATCGGAAACGTTTAAGGCCTTGAAGTTATTGCACGCGAATAATGCGTGCATGCCCTTATACACGGGAGAATTCTTTGCAGTAGCTGTGAAGATTCTAACCTCTCTTTGATTTTTGTTAGAGTAAGGATTTTTCGATGATTTATTCATAATATCCTTTTCTGAATTAATCTTGGGCAAAAACTTGCAATGCGAGGACGAAAATTCTGTGAGGTCGCGAAATTTGTGTTTGCCTTCTTTAGCGTTAGCTGCCTTTTCCCATTCGCGCCGTATAGAAATACTTAGCCTTACGTTAAGCATATAAATAAGCAGAGTGTTTCACTTATCTGCATTTTCGCCTAGTGCTGTTAAGGCTGCCATATGGTTGTTAGTCTGATCGATTAAAACCCGTAATTCAGAATGGCAATTACGGTTAATTTTTGGCAACTCAAAACAATCCCTTCACATGATGATGAACAAGGACGTAACGACCTTTGAGGTATTTCCAAGCAACTGCATAATTTGCCTCTGATACACCTAATTGCTCGATTGTCGCTACAGCGTCAACGCAGCGTTCAAATAATGAAATTTTTGAATTGAAGTTAATGTTCTATTGTCGTTAATTAGTACTTCAAAGGTATCCCGGAACTTAGTCCATGATTAAATTTTATGTGGAGGCGACAAAGTTTGTGTGAAGGCGATAATCACAAATTGAAGCGTGAAGGGAATTTGAAAGGATTAAATAATTGAAAGGATTATCGGAGACTCACCGTGATGTAAGTCCGATGTTGATGATGATGCTTGACTGTGCTGCAATGCCGAGAAGTACAAAATTTGTTGCTGCCAAATCCAAGTTGTTCCAAAGAATGCAATACCTGGAGTATTGTTGCTGTTGACCGCAGTTGAAGCACGTAGGGCTTCGTGAAAAATCTTAAAACACTAATGTATCCTGAAATATGTGCAATTAATGTTATGTGTATTGCAGAATCACTTAAATTGTTGAATGTGTACTTTGAACTAAGAAAGCAAAGTTTAATGTTTAACTCTATACTTTCGTAGCAAGGTTGATCCCGGGGCGCGCGGGAGGGTAAGTGGCGTGGCAGGCGCCGAGTGCGCTGATTTGGATTAATGTAACTCGTTTGTTTGTATTTTATGATTTTATTATTAGGCGCAAGCGGGATCGCGTGGAGTCGCCTAAGCTCCTTACAAGTATCACGGCGTGTCGCGAGGCAGCGGTCTCCCGATGAGTGCGCAAGCGGTACGGCCATAGGGTCCCGTGAATATACTGCACCGGCGGTGGTGTACGCAGGGCGCGGGGCGCGGGAAGCGGCTCTCGCACGCCGGCTCCTAGGCCGCTGTGTCTAGACAGTACGGCAGGTTTATCTTTGTCAGGTTTATGCCTATAGCGCGAACCGACTCTTCGGCGATCTGGGCAGGAGAATCTGACGCAAGCGAGGACGAATGTCGCGTTTCCGTGCTCGTCAATGAGGAAAGCATAGTTTTCGCTCTTGCAATCGCTTGAAAATATGAATTTTCTAATTGCTCACGATTTTGCTCTTCGATCGCAATTCTATCTACGTCAGTTTCTTCTATGAGATTTTCAATGCTCGATTGAATCGCGTCGTATTCGTCAAACAGGGTCCCCATTCTTGCTAGTCGCTGTTGTAAATTAGTAGGATCTGTTCTAACTGCTTCTGCATCTAATGCTTTAATGAAACGCGTCAAAGTCGCCTTAGCTCCGGCGCGGTTTTTTTTTCAATTCGTCCATTCTGTACAATATAGGCAAGTATCGCAAGCGAGGATATTACGGATGTAGATTACGAAATAAAGCTCACTGTGCCTTTAAAATCGCCGCGGAGCTAGGTGTTGTCCTGAAACCGTTGTTCGCTAATTGGCAGCTTCAGTATGTCCAGTATCCGTGTGAGTGCAGCTATTCAGGTCCAAAGCTGTGTGATTGCCAGCCGGGTAAACGTGTATGGCTTCTGCGTTGATTGAATAGAATTCAACAACAAGCGAGTAAGATTGTCAGGATAATCGTGCAATCCCTGAGGCACGAGTAGTTATTTTTGAAACAACACTGTCACATATGAAGTTCACAAAGTTCACAAAGTTCAGCACACTTTACATCGAATGAGGAGTTCAGTTCCTTCAATGTATTCACGTTCAAAAAATAAGTTCACTGATTTTATTATAATGCAAATCCGTTTAATTGCATTATCCGGCTCGAAGGACCATGTTTTGAATTTAAGGTGAATAACTTAAACACTGTGTTAATGTTCGGGTAACTTAACAATTTATTAATAACAAAAATACAAGTACATAGTATAAGTGCTAATAAGAATAAAAGAACGCGTTCTCTCAGTCGACCTTTCGCGTACGCGTCGAATCTGAGACTCATCAAAACCTTTATATCCCTTTTTCTAATCGGCCGTCAGAGAGGCCCCCTGTACAACGTAGCAATTGCAGGTTGAAGCATGCATAGGCAGCTTTGCCCCTGCAAAGGTTTACATGACCTGAGCTAGTACGTGAGGGAGCGTCTTGGGCGGGTCAAGCGAAGGCATCATTATTCGGCGCCTATTGTTCCCTATACAGTTATTGAAATTCCCAATAACTGTTAAATAGTCCAGGTAACTAAATATGATAAGTAACCGCCTGCACATCGAGTAAAAGAATGT
>JACCIE010000274.1:0-30480 GCA_018906755.1 Sycophaga agraensis
TTGAGAGTCACTAAGTGTGTCGGAAAAATACTTTCCGGAACATGACGCAAGGTGACCAAAATTCGGCTTGGAAATTACCAGAAATTGCTGCAAGCTGGTGGAGTAATCTAGTATAATTCTCTTGAAATTTACGAGAATTTGTTAAGAAATTGTTAAAGTACGGAAAATGTGATTAGAAATTAAATGGAAATGGTGGAAAATTGTCATGCACGCGAACACGCTTCCATATTATGTTTTCAAACAACATTCTTTCAGCAGATACAATCCTCGATTAATGGTTTCAAAACCGACTAAATTTCAAGGAAAAATCGGAAAGAGTTTTATCTAAAGTGTGTCAGGAAAATTCTAATTTCATTGAAAATCAAGTAGAAATTTACTTGGGATTTACTGTGAAGTCACTAAGTGTGTCGGGAAAATACTTTCCGGAACATGATACATGGTGACCAAAATTCGGCTTGGAAATTACCAGAAATTGCTGCAAGCTGGTGGAGTAATCTAGTATAATTCTCTTGAAATTTACGAGAATTTCTTAAGAAATTGTCAAAGAACGAAAAATGTGACTGGAAATCAAATGGAATTTGTGGAAAATTGTCGAGAACTCGATCAAACTTTCATACTATGTTTTCAAACAACATTCTTTCAGCAGATACAATCCTCGATTAATGGTTACAAAACCGACTAAATTTCAAGCAGAAATCGGAAAGAGTTTTATCTAAAGTGTGTCAGGAAAATTCTAATTTCATTGAAAATCAAGTAGAAATTACTTGGGATTTACTGTGAAGTCACTAAGTGTGTCGGAAAAATACTTTCCGGAACATGACCCAAGGTGACCAAAATTCGGCTTGGAAATTACCAGAAATTGCTGCAAGCTGGTGGAGTAATCTAGTATAATGCTCTTGAAATTTACGAGAATTTGTCAAGAACTTGTCATAGAACGGATAATGTAATTGGAAATTAAATGGAAATGGTGGAAAATTGTCATGCAAAACCAAAATACGGCTTGGAAATTACCAGAAATTGCTGCAAGCTGGTGGAGTAATCTAGTATAATTCTCTTGAAATTTACGAGAATTTGTTAAGAAATTGTTAAAGTACGGAAAATGTGATTAGAAATTAAATGGAAATGGTGGAAAATTGTCATGCACGCGAACACGCTTCCATATTATGTTTTCAAACAATATTCTTTCAGCAGATACAATCCTCCATTAATGGTTTACAAAACCGACTAAATTTCAAGGAGAAATCGGAAAGAGTTTTATCTAAAGTGTGTCAGGAAAATTCTAATTTCATTGAAAATCAAGTAGAAATTTACTTGGGATTTACTGTGAAGTCACTAAGTGTGTCGGGAAAATACTTTCCGGAACATGATACATGGTGACCAAAATTCGGCTTGGAAATTACCAGAAATTGCTGCAAGCTGGTGGAGTAATCTAGTATAATTCTCTTGAAATTTACGAGAATTTCTTAAGAAATTGTCAAAGAACGAAAAATGTGACTGGAAATCAAATGGAATTTGTGGAAAATTGTCGAGAACTCGATCAAACTTTCATACTATGTTTTCAAACAACATTCTTTCAGCAGATACAATCCTCGATTAATGGTTTCAAAACCGACTAAATTTCAAGGAAAAATCGAAAAGAGTTTTATCTAAAGTATGTCAGGAAAATTCTAATTTCATTGAAAATCAAGTAGAAATTTACTTGGGATTTACTGTGAAGTCACTAAGTGTGTCGGGAAAATACTTTCCGGAACATGACGCAAGGTGACCAAAATTCGGCTTGGAAATTACCAGAAATTGCTGCAAGCTGGTGGAGTAATCTAGTATAATTCTCTTGAAATTTACGAGAATTTCTTAAGAAATTGTCAAAGAACGAAAAATGTGACTGGACGGATAATGTAATTAGAAATCAAATGGAATTTGTGGAAAATTGTCGAGAACTCGATCAAACTTTCATACTATGTTTTCAAACAACATTCTTTCAGCAGATACAATCCTCGATTAATGGTTTCAAAACCGACTAAATTTCAAGGAAAAATCGGAAAGAGTTTTATCTAAAGTGTGTCAGGAAAATTCTAATTTCATTGAAAATCAAGTAGAAATTTACTTGGGATTTACTGTGAAGTCACTAAGTGTGTCGGGAAAATACTTTCCGGAACATGATACATGGTGACCAAAATTCGGCTTGGAAATTACCAGAAATTGCTGCAAGCTGGTGGAGTAATCTAGTATAATTCTCTTGAAATTTACGAGAATTTCTTAAGAAATTGTCAAAGAACGAAAAATGTGACTGGAAATCAAATGGAATTTGTGGAAAATTGTCGAGAACTCGATCAAACTTTCATACTATGTTTTCAAACAACATTCTTTCAGCAGATACAATCCTCGATTAATGGTTTCAAAACCGACTAAATTTCAAGGAAAAATCGAAAAGAGTTTTATCTAAAGTATGTCAGGAAAATTCTAATTTCATTGAAAATCAAGTAGAAATTTACTTTGGGATTTACTGTGAAGTCACTAAGTGTGTCGGAAAAATACTTTCCGGAACATGACGCAAGGTGACCAAAATTCGGCTTGGAAATTACCAGAAATTGCTGCAAGCTGGTGGAGTAATCTAGTATAATGCTCTTGAAATTTACGAGAATTTCTTAAGAAATTGTCAAAGAACGAAAAATGTGACTGGAAATCAAATGGAATTTGTAGAAAATTGTCGAGAACTCGATCAAACTTTCATACTATGTTTTCAAACAACATTCTTTCAGCAGATACAATCCTCGATTAATGGTTTCAAAACCGACTAAATTTCAAGGAAAAATCGAAAAGAGTTTTATCTAAAGTATGTCAGGAAAATTCTAATTTCATTGAAAATCAAGTAGAAATTTACTTTGGGATTTACTGTGAAGTCACTAAGTGTGTCGGAAAAATACTTTCCGGAACATGACGCAAGGTGACCAAAATTCGGCTTGGAAATTACCAGAAATTGCTGCAAGCTGGTGGAGTAATCTAGTATAATTCTCTTGAAATTTACGAGAATTTGTTAAGAAATTGTTAAAGTACGGAAAATGTGATTAGAAATTAAATGGAAATGGTGGAAAATTGTCATGCACGCGAACACGCTTCCATATTATGTTTTCAAACAACATTCTTTCAGCAGATACAATCCTCGATTAATGGTTTCAAAACCGACTAAATTTCAAGGAAAAATCGGAAAGAGTTTTATCTAAAGTGTGTCAGGAAAATTCTAATTTCATTGAAAATCAAGTAGAAATTTACTTGGGATTTACTGTGAAGTCACTAAGTGTGTCGGGAAAATACTTTCCGGAACATGATACATGGTGACCAAAATTCGGCTTGGAAATTACCAGAAATTGCTGCAAGCTGGTGGAGTAATCTAGTATAATTCTCTTGAAATTTACGAGAATTTCTTAAGAAATTGTCAAAGAACGAAAAATGTGACTGGAAATCAAATGGAATATGTGGAAAATTGTCGAGAACTCGATCAAACTTTCATACTATGTTTTCAAACAACATTCTTTCAGCAGATACAATCCTCGATTAATGGTTACAAAACCGACTAAATTTCAAGGAGAAATCGGAAAGAGTTTTATCTAAAGTGTGTCAGGAAAATTCTAATTTCATTGAAAATCAAGTAGAAATTTACTTGGGATTTACTGTGAAGTCACTAAGTGTGTCGGAAAAATACTTTCCGGAACATGACCCAAGGTGACCAAAATTCGGCTTGGAAATTACCAGAAATTGCTGCAAGCTGGTGGAGTAATCTAGTATAATGCTCTTGAAATTTACGAGAATTTGTCAAGAACTTGTCATAGAACGGATAATGTAATTGGAAATTAAATGGAAATGGTGGAAAATTGTCATGCAAAACCAAAATACGGCTTGGAAATTACCAGAAATTGCTGCAAGCTGGTGGAGTAATCTAGTATAATTCTCTTGAAATTTACGAGAATTTGTTAAGAAATTGTTAAAGTACGGAAAATGTGATTAGAAATTAAATGGAAATGGTGGAAAATTGTCATGCACGCGAACACGCTTCCATATTATGTTTTCAAACAACATTCTTTCAGCAGATACAATCCTCGATTAATGGTTTCAAAACCGACTAAATTTCAAGGAAAAATCGAAAAGAGTTTTATCTAAAGTATGTCAGGAAAATTCTAATTTCATTGAAAATCAAGTAGAAATTTACTTGGATTTTCCGGCGAATTCACTAAGTGTGTCGGAAAAATACTTTCCGGAACATGACCCAAGGTGACCAAAATTCGGCTTGGAAATTACCAGAAATTGCTGCAAGCTGGTGGAGTAATCTAGTATAATGCTCTTGAAATTTACGAGAATTTCTTAAGAAATTGTCAAAGAACGAAAAATGTGACTGGAAATCAAATGGAATTTGTAGAAAATTGTCGAGAACTCGATCAAACTTTCATACTATGTTTTCAAACAACATTCTTTCAGCAGATACAATCCTCGATTAATGGTTTCAAAACCGACTAAATTTCAAGGAAAAATCGAAAAGAGTTTTATCTAAAGTATGTCAGGAAAATTCTAATTTCATTGAAAATCAAGTAGAAATTTACTTGGATTTTCCGGCGAATTCACTTAGTGTGTCGGAAAAATACTTTCCGGAACATGACCCAAGGTGACCACAATTCGGCTTGGAAATTACCAGAAATTGCTGCAAGCTGGTGGAGTAATCTAGTATAATTCTTTTGAAGTATACGAGAATTTCTTCAAAAATTGTCGCACAATGGAAAACGTGATTGGAAATTAAATGGAAATTGTGGAAAATTGTCATGAACTCGAACAAACTTTGTTACAATGTTTTGTGACGGGCGGACTTTCTAGGGATCAGCTGGGCACCGCGGCCGCGGGGCGGGAAGGGCGCGCGGGAATTCGGGAAAGGCGCGACGGCGCCGCGGCAGTTAGTTTTTCGGCAAGACGCTAAGCTAGCGGACTGCTCACGGCCCGATAAGCGCGACGCGTAGGAAGACGATAGGAGAGGAGGAAGTAAGAGGGAGAGAGAGAGAGAGAGAGAGATAACGAGAGGCGCTCAGCTGGCCGAGGCCCCAACACCACCCGGGGACGCGGAGGCGCGACCGGAGAAACACTGGCGTGGGGCTCCGGGCCCAAAAGCACCACGTCACAAATGGCGACCGTGACAGGACGCCGGCATGCGTCCGTGTTAAAGCGGGAAGTCGCGGGCGGGGGGAGTTGTCCCCAGGTGTCCCTCGGGAGTTGCGAGGTGAGGAGACGAGGGGCGGCCACCCGGTGCTAGGAGGCGGGCCAACCTCACGTATATTTGTGGCCAGACAGGGCGCCCGTAGGGGCGCCCGGAATGGAGGTCGCGCGCGGACCTGGAGCGCGCCTTCAAGGTAACCTTCAATTCGCGAGACATTGTTGTTGTGCGGAGGTCGCAAGATCGCGCGCGGGCGATGTAAACTTTGCCGCGCGCGGTGACCTCCTCGTACCGAGGCAAGTGAGGCTCGTGCGGCCGAAAAGCGCGCACAAGGGAATCTCCGCGGGGCGCGAACGGGGAGAGCCCGGTTGGGGATCTCCGCGGGATGCGGCGCTGAGGGAGTAGCGCCGAACGGGGAGAGCCCGGTTGGTGATCTCCGCGGGATGCGGCGCGGAGGGAGTAGCGCCGAACGGGGAGAGCCCGGTTGGTGATCTCCGCGGGACGCGGTGCGGAGGGAGTAGCGCCGAACGGGGAGAGCCCGGTTGGCGATCTCCGCGGGACGCGGCGCGGAGGGAGAGCCCGGTTGGGGATCTCCGCGGGCGCGGCCGGAGGAGAGTGCTGAACTTACAAAGGTTAAGCAGCATTTGCTGCGTACCGTACTTGGATGGGTGACCCTCTCGTACGAAAGTTAAGTAGCATTCGCTGCGTACCGTACTTGGATGGGTGACCCTCTCGTACGAAAGTTAGGCAGCATTCGCCGCGTACGGTACCTGGATAGGTGACCCTCTCGTACGAAAGTTAAGCAGCATTCGCCGCGTACGGTACCTGGATGGGTGACCCTCTCGAATGAAATTTTTATTTTTCTAATGAAAATTTCGGGGGATTTCTTTCGTTCTTTTTCAGTCTGAGAAATTTCGAGAAATCCTTCGCGAGCCAATGAGCCCGTGGCGTGCGATGGCGAATTTTTTTATGTTGGTTTGTTTTAACAAATTAACATAACTAATTCAATTGCGCACGTTACGGATGTCCGATCTCGTTGGTTCCTTTTACAATTAATAGAGTGGGATTGGCACTCTAGCTTGGCTGCAAAAGCAATTGCTAGAATTCATTTATTTAATTGTTTTTAATAATTAAATGAACGAATTCGACAATGCCATTGCTTTTGTACTCCCATGATCGAGTTAATAAATGCAGCACTCCAGAATTTCAATAGCCCGGTGTCGTACCTAGTTCAGGTGCGATGGGCTTGATCGAGCCCCCAGGGAGTGTTGCATGGAAAACGAGTGAGGGGGGGGGGGGACCCAGTAGATGTGAGGTACTTTCGGGCGCCTGGAACATCTATGGGCGCGCCTGGCGGGTGACCAGGAAACATCCAGGTATTTCGCCCGGGATGGCCCTTTAGCAACAAGTTTAGTAGAGATAGTAGGCTAATTTTATTAATTAAGGTAATAAGGAAAGCTTATTTTTTAGGTTAGGGGGATTGTTTGGGGACCAAACAAACGATCCCGGACCAGGTCAGAGTGGCCAAGGAGGGATGATCCCGAGGGTGGGTTGTCTGCCGGGGGAGGGGGGAGGTTTACTTTTCAGATAGCGGTATGAAGCAGCCCGATATTGGGATGTGACTTGAAACCTGCTCAAGGATTTCTTATCACCTCCCAATTTAGAATAAGTCGGTGATTAGTACCGCAATTAGAATCGTTCCGAACCCCACCCTACTAGCAAAATAGCCCAGACTAGCGGGAGATTCGGTGGCCAGCGACCTGTATAGTTTCAGTTTATTTTAGCTATAGATTTAGTGTGTGTGAGGAGAGTATTGGAGACAGGGGAGGGATGGAGACAATCAGCCACGCCTAGTGGTGCTGTATCAGAGCAGGCGCAGTGGGAGGTGAGATTGTTTCTTCCGATCCCCTGGGCTCGGGGTTAGCGAAATCCGGATTCGCGCCCCGATGCTGATTTTATAAATGTTTAGATTTAAGCAGGTTCGTGTGTTGTCAGTGATTTTTTAGGATAGTAGGTCACTCTCAACCCCTCTGGAGGCTCAGCCGGGAGGGGCGTCGCGTAGCCGATTAAACAGGACAATCGGTACGACGACAAGAGTGTTAAGGGTCGATCCATTCCTTTTCCGATGGCTTAGCCGGGAAAGCGCTATCGCCGAGGACTGCCGATCAGTCGAGGCATGGCAAGGGGTGGGCGACCCCCGATGCGTCTGTTTCCGATGGCTCAGCTGGGAAACACCCCACATAGGAGCAGCCTAGGATCCTGGGGTAAAGGGCGTAAATTTAGCAGTCTAGTGTTCTCCGAGGGCTTCGCCGGGAGAGTGCCGCCTACTAAAATTGCCAATGGCAAATGTAGGGGGCAGCGCTAGACTGCATTTAGAATAATTTAGTATGTAGAACAGGGGATTAGGTTTAGGATAGGGTAGGATGATTGTCGTTAAAGGGCCAGGACAAAGGAACATTAAGCTTGCTACCCGGGGGATCGCTCCCTATCCCACATTACCGATTTCGGGGAAATGCCTGCGGGCGTGGGGGGGATACTCCTCTCTCTCGACCGTACCAATATTATATATCCATATGTATATTTATTTGTCTATGTTGTATTATCTTTAATTTGGGGGCCAGGAGACCGTGGGAGTGAATTCCTCCGCGTCTGTATTCAGGCGTCCCACCGAATCAAACCGAGGTCGTTGGGATAGTTTGGCAAAACCAGGGCGGCAGCGAAAGAAAGGTGGACCTAGCGGGGTCAGGAAGGAGAAGGCTCAGGTTTGACGAGCCGGCTCGGGGGATGGAGCCACCACCCCGGGCTCCGTCCGTGAAGGGAGAGCAGCAGGGAAGGTTGGGAGCCCAGGGCGAGGAGGGGCAGGCACGTTTGGCCAACCCTTTTACCCGGAATGTGGGCAGGATTGATGATGAGCAACAGGACATGCAGGCTTACGAGCTGCGAGTCCGGGCGTTGCTGGAAGATAGGACGGCCAGAAAACTCCGACGGGAGGTATTAGCACTCTCGCTTATGGAGGTGGCCCTTAAGTTAGTGACCGGTAACCTCCATTTTAGAGGAACTGAGCCGGAATTGCGGGAACGGCTTTGGCGCTCCCTGGTCAGGTCGGCAAGGCCGGAGGCGGACGTGCCTTGGATTGCCGGCTATGATGACAACCCGGGGGTCGATCGACGCCCGGTTCCGCTATGTTGTGAAGCCTTGTGGGTGGGCCGCCAGAAGGCAGCCCGACCAGGTAAACAAGCTGAACAACCGGACCCGTCAGGGTTAGACAGCTCGGCAGAGAGCCTCCGGGACGTCATGTCTCAAAAACCTGGCCCGGAAGTGCTGGAAGGACGGGATTCGGGGCGAACCGTCCGGTCAGCTCTACTTCCTAGCCTGCAGCCAGCACAGGGTCGGGAAGGACCATTTGGACCCGCACTCCAGCTGTCGGGAACTGACGCGCCCCGGTTGACCGCAAATCCAATCCCGTTTGGGATTTCAGGAGTAGGCGTCCTCCCCTACATCAATCAGTGCCATAGGGTACTGTCGGGGCTGGAGCCTCAAATTGAAAATTTGCGGGGGGCAGTTGGCAGGGTCCAAATCGCGGCAGGCATGACGCACACCGTAGGGGAGGTCCCGGAATGGGAGAGAGGAGCAGCGTTGTCACTTCCTCCTCGGTGCCCTCCTGCCGCAACTACCCCCGATCACAGGCAATCGATACCTCTCGAGAAGGGAACGAGGGGAAGAGAGATCGGGAGATCCTCGGAGGAGTCCAATACTTCGGAGGACTCGGATGGATCTCTGGATGATCTATTCCGGAGCAGTGCGCAAAGGGATCGCGGAGCGCGGAGGAGGAGAGGGGAGGTGACTAGAGCACCAGCCCCAGTCCAGGAAGGTGGACGAGGCCCAGTGAGGCCCCCACAGTCCGGGGATGGGACGGGTAGAAGGAGGGATGGATCGGGAAGACGTCTGAGCTACCCGGAAGCGGAGGGGCCGATGAGATCGGATGATGATCTTCTTTGCGCCCGGGTTCTGCGGGATGCCGCCCTAACCTTTTCGAATCATGAAAAGGAGGACGCGATGGACTTCCTACAGGGGGTCACACTGATCCGGCATAGGGATCGGTTTACGGAGAGATGCCTAATAGCGGCACTCCATTTCGTGCTCGCGAAGGATGCCCGTCGTTGGTATCAGGACCTGGAGCGTACGTTTGTGGATTGGCCAGCGTTCTCCAACGCTTTTCAGGCCAGGTTCTGCCAGCGAGTGTCGGACTCGGATCTATGACGGGACCTGGAGGATATGCGCCAGGGAAACAGGACGATTGGCCAGTTCGTGAGCGCGTTCAGAGCTCAGGCTAGTCGTCTTCGGCGCCCTCCATCAGAGCGTCGTCAGATTCGCATGATTCTGGAGAGGGTCCGGTCCGAATTCAGGGAGTACTTGATGGATAAGGACATCGAGACCCTGGATAGACTGGTCCAACTAGGGGGACGGAAGGAGAGGATCAACCTCCTAAACGATCGCTATGAGAGTCAGGAGGTCCGTACGTCCAAGGGAGAGAGACCCTTGAAGAAAAGGGAGGGCAGACTCGATGCGGTGGAGGGACGAATTCGCTCGACAGCCCAACTCGAGGTGCCCGGTGAAAGCGCTAAAGGCGTGAGGAAGGTGAAAAAAACCGTGGTCGATCGGGACTGAGAAGGGGAACCATATGGGGGGAGTGAGATCGCCGCAATGTATGGCCAGGCAGGACAAGGGCATGGCGGCGTAAATCCCCTCAGTAATAGGCATCCGGGACCCAAGGCCCCGACCCGGGATCAGGGTTGGGTGAGATCGGAGGGCCAGCGCCCGTCCGGGCAGTCCCTAACGAACACGGGTTATCCCCCAAGGCCTTCGCGAGAATGGGGAGAACCGAAGGCGCAACGAGGGCTGGGGTATAGGCCAACCCGAGCGGACGGTTTTCCCGAATACTCTCGGGATGTGGGAGGACTCGGAGGGCGGGTGGCCCCAGGACGAGTCCCAGCGAATGTGGCCGGTCTCCCGGCGATCTTTCAGGGTTGGGAGGGTTCCCAAAACCAGGGATCTGCAGAGCAGGCTCCGGCAAACCCGGCTCCTTCCCCGGAAAATACCCCAAGTTGGGGAGGGCCAGCGAGTCAAGGAAACCCGAGCGGACCCTCTGATAATGTCCGGAGGGATGGGCGAGGGCCGTTCCCGGGTGCATGCTACTCCTGTAAGGGCATGGGACACAAATCGTCCCAGTGTCCGAAGAGAATATGTCTGCGTTGTCGTCAGCCCGGACATTGGGCGGCGAACTGCCCGTGGGGAGAGGCACCCTTGCGCTGCCAGGTCTGTGAGACGCCCGGACACACATTCACGACCTGTCCCGGCTGTACTACTCTGCGGGAAACTTTAAAAAACGCCAGAGCGGGGGTGTAGAATTGCTCCCTACATCCTGCCGCCCGATAGAGCGAACCGTAGAGGAGGGGGAAGGGAATCGTAGGGAGGGGGAGGATCGAACGAGGGCGGTCACGAAGATCATCAGATCTAAGGTACCACCCGCGTTCGATTGGGAAACGCTGTTGGAGCCGATATACCCAGGGGAAGCACCAAAGGGTCCGGATATTGAGGGCCCGAAGACGCTGGTGCCAGGGAGCTGCACGGAGGACCTTCTGGCGTCGGATAACTCCTTCGGGATCGTGCAACCGTTGGAGGTCGCCGGAAGCGACCGGGATATTGCTGGCGCATGGGAAGCTGTCAAGCCCGTAGGGCTAACAGTTGACTCGGCAGGCTCTGAAATACAGCCTGGACAGTCGCTGGCTGCCACCCAGGAGGAAAACCGTTGGTTTTGTGCGGTGAACCTGGGAGGCAAAGTACTCAAGGCGCTTTACGATCCGGAGGCCCAGATCTCATGCATTCACGCTAGCAGGGCCCAGGATTTTAAGAATAGGTGGAGACCAGCACAATTTATGGAGCGAGGAATCACGGGGTCGGCCCAACAAGCGTTAGGGGTGCTTAGGATCTGGTTCAGCATCGATGAGGATGAAAAGATGCTGGACGTAAGGATCATAGCAGCAATGGATTATGAAATGGTCCTGGGGGTGGACTTCATCCGATAATGGGCGTTGGAAGTGCAGCACGGGCAAGGGCTATGGCGTACTCCGAGTGGAGAATGGAGGAAGTTTATAGAGGAGGACATAGAGGGTCAGGGAGTAGGAATCCGAGGGGAATGTGCGGGCATCGTGGAAGTGCGCGATGAAGAACGTAAGCGCGTGATGGCTCTAGTAGATAGCCTCGTCCCGGAGCCAGGTGAAATTCACGGGTTCATAACGTTGATCAGGCACCATATCGACGTGCAGGGGGGAAAGCCACTTCGGCATGCACCCCGGCGCATGTCCCCGAGGATCCTGGAATTCGCTCAGCAAGAGGTTCAGAAAATGCTGGACAAAGGCATTATTGAACCCAGTGCGAGCGAGTGGTGTAGCGCACCTGTAATCTTCCGCAAGGGAGAGGGCAGCTACCGTTTCTGTATCGACTTTCGGGATGTAAATAAACTGACCCAGAGGGACAACTATCCATTACCGAATATGGATTCAATCCTGGATCGGCTGAGAAATGCTAAATACATCTTGAAAGTCGATCTAAAAAAGGCATACTTCCAGGTGTTTCTAACGGAGAGTAGCCGGCAATATACGGCGTTCTCGGTGCCAGGGTCGGGACAGTGGCAGTTTGTGAGGCTGCCGTTCGGACTTTCGAACGTCCCAGACACGTTTTGTCGACTGATAGGGGCACTTTTCGGGCCCGAGGTAGCGCCACATGTCTTTGGGTACCTGGATGATCTTATCGTGGTGACGGAGACATTCGAGGAACACCTGGAGTGGCTAAGGTACGTGCTCCAGACGGTGGTAGGTGCGGGCCTTGAGATCAATTGCGAAAAATGCGAATTTTGTTGTTCGAGCGTAGTTTTTCTCGGGTACCGTCTGGACGCGGAAGGACTCAGGGCAGACCCGGATAGGGTTAGCCCGGTACTAAAGTACCCAGCCCCGGGAAATGTTAAGGAATTGAGAACATTCCTGGGAATGGTGGGCTGGTACTCACGGTTCATTACGGTGGAGGCAGAGGTGAAGGTACCTCTGGTCAAACTTTTGAGGAAGGACCAGGATTGGGAATGGGGGGAGAGACAGGAAGCTGCGTTTGCAACGCTAAAAGCAGCCCTGGCAGAAGCGCCAGTGCTGGCGCGGCCGGACTTCTCAAAACTCTTCACAGTTCAAAGCGACGCCAGTAATTATGCCATTGGCGCCGTGTTGACCCAGGAAGATGAGGAAGGGCATGAGCACCCCATAGTGTACGTGAGTCGCATACTAAATGCGGCGGAACGGAATTACACTACCACCGAAAAGGAGTGTCTGGCTCTACTGTGGGCAATTGAGAAGCTGCGACCATACTTGGAAGCATATGAATTCGTAGCACGAACGGATCATAGCGCCCTACGGTGGTTGCAGAATCTTAAGGACCCCACTGGCCGCCTAGCCCGTTGGGCTTTGGAGATGCAGCAATGGAGCTTCCGGATCGTGCACACAAGAGGTTCTCTGAACAAAGTCCCGGATGCACTCTCACGGGGAATTGCAGACGACGCGCCCCAGGTGGCCGCCTTCGAAGAGATATCGGACCAGTGGTATATAAAACGTCTGAAGGACGTGCAACAGAACCCTCTGAAATTCCCGGATTGGGGAGTGGATGACGGTCTGTTGTATCGATATTCGATGGACAAAATACTGGATCCGATAGCTTTTCGAGAGGAGGGTTGGAGGCTAGTCGTTCCCGCAGAGCACAGAGTGAGGGTCATGGTAGACGCCCACCGCCACCCATCATCCGGGCATCTGGGAATCGAGAAGACATTCGACCGGGTGGCCCGCGACTATTATTGGCCCGGTTTCTACCAGGAGGTGAGGGACTTTGTGCGGGACTGTGTAGAGTGCCAGAGGTACAAAGTGTCCCAGCAGGGACCGGTAGGCCTGATGGGCGAGAGGATAGTGGAAAGACGCTGGTTGGTGGTGGCTGCAGACCTGATGGAGCTGCCCAAAAGTAAACATCAGCACAAATACGTGGTCGTCTTCGAAGACCTGTTTACTCGTTGGGTTAAGCTCAAGCCTTTACGTGCAGCCACGGGGAGAGCCGTCGCCAGCGCCCTGGAGGAGCTGATCTTATTCAGTTGGGAAACCCCGTCGTTCCTGTTGACAGACAATGCCACGCATTTCATCAACCAACATCTGCAAGGAGTGCTGGAGGAACACGGGATAAAACATGTAACGACGCCCCCTTATAGCCCCCAGGGAAACCCGGTTGAGAGGGTTAATAGGACATTAAAGACGATGATAGCCCAGTATGCAGGGGTAGATCATCGTAGCTGGGATGAACACTTGCACGAGCTGCGGCACGCGCTAAACACGGCTGTACACTCGAGCACGAGATATTCCCCGGCCGTCCTGAATTTCGGGAGAATCCCTCGACCCAGCAAGTGCCTGAGGAGGGAGATGGAGAGGAAGGACCCGATAATCCCGGTAAATCCCGGAATCTGGGCTAACCGAATGGAACGGCTCGAGCTGATCAGGGATTTAGTTAGGAAACATAACGATGACGCCCGGGAGCGGCAGAGAAGGGCATACAATCGGACTCGAAGATATGCCTCGTTCCAGGAGGGGGACTTGGTGATGCGGCGCGAGCATGTCCTGTCAAATGCTCCGGGCGTCCTGCCCGGAGCCCGGACCCAGGGCTGTCCCACCCCCTGCAGGGGCGTCTCCCTCGGAGGATCGGAGATTGGCTGGGATCCTGGGTGCCGCCCAGGGTCTGCTGAGGGAGATCCGCGAAGGCGTGACCGATTCCGAGTTGCGGCGGGGGCTACAGGCGGAGGTGATCGCCTTCATGCGGAATCACCGACTCGGCGCCCCGTCCAAGGAGAGTGAGGAGCCCGGAAGGCAGCCACCCTCTGGGGTCAGACTGAACATCCACTGGGGATGTCAAGTCTGAGGGGAGGCTGTGACGGGCGGACTTTGCGCGCGCAGGCGAGGGATCAGCTGGGCACCGCGGCCGCGGGGCGGGAAAGGCGCGCGGGAATTCGGGAAAGGCGCGGCCGCGCCGCGGCAGTTAGTTTTTCGGCGAGACGCTAAGCTAGCGGACTGCTCACGGCCCGATAAGTGCGACGCGTAGGAAGACGATAGGAGAGGAGGAAGTAAGAGGGAGAGAGAGAGAGAACGAGAGGCGCCCAGCTGACCGAGGCCCCAACACCACCCGGGGACGCGGGAGAGAGCGCGGCGACCTCCCGGCCGTATTGTGGCCGGGACTACCGACGAGAAGGCGACGACCAGGTAGGGCCAAATTGTATTAACATGCCCAGCGAGTGAGAGAGAGAGAGACGCGACCGGAGAAATACTGGCGTGGGGCTCCGGGCCCAAAAGCACCACGTCACAGTTTTCAAACAATATTCTTTCAGCAATCCTCCATGAATGGTTACAAACCGAGTAAAATTCAAGGGGAATTCGAACAGAATTTGATCTAAAGTTAGTTGGGAAAATGTTAGTTTGATTAAAAATCTAGTAGAAATTTACTAGGAATTTCCGGCGAATTCACTAAGTGTGTCGGGAAAATAGATTCCCGAACATGATGTGACCAAAATTCGGCTTGGAAATTACCAGAAATTGTTGCATGCTAGTGGAGTAATCTTGTATAATTCTCTTGAAGTATACGAGAATTTCGTCATAAGTTGTCGAATAACAGAAAACGTTATTGGAACTTAAATGAAAATTGTGGAAAATTGTCATGAACTCGAACAAACTTCGTTAGAATATTTTCAAACAACATTCTTTCAGCAGATACAAACCTCCATTAATGGTTCCTAACCGAGTAAAATTCAAGGAGAAATCGAAAAGAATTTTATCTACAGTTAGTCGGGAAAATAGATTCCCGAACATGATACGAGGTGGCAAAAATTCGGCTTGGAAATTACCAAAAATTGTTGATGCTGGTGGAGTAATCTTGTATAATTCTCTTGAAATATCCGAGAATTTCGTCATAAATTGTCGAAGAACAGAAAACGTTATTGGAACTTAAATGGAAATTGTGGAAAATTGGCATGAACTCGAACAAACTTCGTTAGAATGTTTTCAAACAACATTCTTTCCGCAGATACAAGCCTCCATTCATGGTTCCAAAACCGAATAAAATTCAAGCAGAATTCTAACGGAATTTGATCTAGAGTGAGATGGGAAAATGTTAGTTTGATTAAAAATCTAGTTGAAATTTACTAGGAATTTCCGGCCAATTCAATAACTGTGTCGGGAAAATAGATTCCGGAACATGATACGAGGTGACCAAAATTCAGCTTCGAAATTACCAGAAATTGTTGCATGCTGGTGGAGTATTCTTGTATAATTCTCTTGAAATATCCGAGAATTTCTTCATAAATTGTCGATGAATGGAAAGCGTGATTGTAAATTAAATGGAATTTGTAGAACATTGGCATGAACTCGAACAAACTTCGTTACAATGTTTTCAAACGATATTCTTTCAGCAGATACAAGCCTCCATGAATGGTTCCAAACCGAGTAAAATTCATGGAGAATTCGAAGAGAAATTGATCTAAAGTTAGTTGGGAAAGTGTTAGTTTGATTAAAAATCTAGTAGAAATTTACTAGGAATTTCCGGCGAATTCACTAAGTGTGTCGGAAAAGTAGATTCCGGAACATGATGTGACCAAAATTCGGCTTGGAAATTACCAGAAACTGTTCATGCTGGTGGAGAAATCTTGTATAATTCTCTTGAAATATACGATAATTTTGTCATAAATTGTCGAAGAATCGAAAACGTTATTGGAACTTAAATGGAAATTGTGGAAAATGGTCATGAACTCGAACAAACTTCGCTACAATGTTTTCAAACAATATTCTTTCAGCAGATACAAGCCTCCATTCATGGTTCCAAAACCGAATAAAATTCAAGCAGAATTCTAACGGAATTTGATCTAAAGTTAGCAGGGAAAATGTTAGTTTGATTAAAAATCTACTGGAAATTTACTAGGAATTTCCGGCGAAATCACTAAGTGTGTCGGGAAAATAGTTTCCCGAACATGATACGAGGTGACCAAAATTCGGCTTGGAAATTGCCTGAAATTGTTGCACGCTGGTGGAGTAATCTTGTATAATACTCTTGAAGCATACGAGAATTTCTTCATAAATTGCCGAAGAACGGAAAACGTTATTGAAACTTCAATGGAAATTGTGGAAAATTGTCAGTAACTCGAACAAACTTCGTTACAATGTTTTCAAACAATATTCTTTCAACAGATACAAACCTGTATTAATGGTTTCAAACCGAGTAAAATTCAAGAAGAAATCGAAAAGAATTTTATCTAAAGTTGGTCGGGAAAATTCTAATTTGATTCGAAATCTAATAGAATTTTACACGAAATTTCCGGCGAATTCACTAAGATTGTCGGCAAAATAGATTCCGGAACATGATACGAGGTGACCAAGATTCAACTTGGAAATTACCAGAAATTGTTCATGCTGGTGGAGTAGTCTTGTATAATTCTCTTGAAGCATACGAGAATTTCTTCATAAATTGCTGAAGAACGGAAAACGTTATTGAAACTTCAATGGAAATTCTGGAAAATTGTCATGAACTCGAATAAACTTGGTTAGAATGTTTTCAAACAACATTCTTTCAGCAGCTACAAACCTCCATTAATCATTCCAAAACCGAGTAAAATTCAAGGAGAAATCGAAAAGAATTTTATCTAAAGTTAGTCGGGCAAATTCTAATTAGATTCAAAAGCTAATAGAAATTTACAAGGAATTTCCGAAGAATTCACTAAGTGTGTCGGAAACATAGATTCCGGAACATGATACGAGTTGGCCGAAATTCGGCTTGGAAATTAACAGAAATTGTTGCATGCTGGTGGAGTAATCTTGTATAATTCTCTTGAAGTATACGAGAATTTCGTCATAAATTGTCGAATAACAGAAAACGTTATTGGAACTTAAATGGAAATTGTGGAAAATTGGCATGAACTCGAACAAACTTCGTTAGAATGTTTTCAAACAACATTCTTTCCGCAGATACAAGCCTCCATTCATGGTTCCAAAACCGAATAAAATTCAAGGAGAAATCGAAAAGAATTTTATCTACAGTTAGTCGGGAAAATAGATTCCCGAACATGATACGAGGTGGCAAAAATTCGGCTTGGAAATTACCAAAAATTGTTGCATGCTGGTGGAGTATTCTTGTATAATTCTCTTGAAATATCCGAGAATTTCTTCATAAATTGTCGATGAATGGAAAGCGTGATTGTAAATTAAATGGAATTTGTAGAACATTGGCATGAACTCGAACAAACTTCGTTACAATGTTTTCAAACGATATTCTTTCAGCAGATACAAGCCTCCATGAATGGTTCCAAACCGAGTAAAATTCATGGAGAATTCGAAGAAAAATTGATCTAAAGTTAGTTGGGAAAGTGTTAGTTTGATTAAAAATCTAGTAGAAATTTACTAGGAATTTCCGGCGAATTCACTAAGTGTGTCGGAAAAATAGATTCCGGAACATGATGTGACCAAAATTCGGCTTGGAAATTACCAGAAACTGTTCATGCTGGTGGAGTAATCTTGTATAATTCTCTTGAAATATACGAGAATTTTGTCATAAATTGTCGAAGAATCGAAAACGTTATTGGAACTTAAATGGAAATTGTGGAAAATGGTCATGAACTCGAACAAACTTCGTTACAATGTTTTCAAACAATATTCTTTCAGCAGATACAAGCCTCCATTCATGGTTCCAAAACTGAATAAAATTCGTGGAGAATTCGAAGAGAAATTGATCTAAAGTTAGTTGGGAAACTGTTAGTTTGATTAAAAATCTAGTAGAAATTTACTAGAAAATTCCGGCGAATTCACTAAGTGTGTCGGGAAAATGGGTTCCCGAACATGATACAAGGTGACCAATATTCGGCTTGGAAATGATCAGAAATTGTTGCATGCTGGTGGAGTAATCTTGTATAATTCTCTTGAAATATACGAGAATTTCGTCATAAATTGTCGAAGAACAGAAAACGTTATTGGAACTTAAATGGAAATTGTGGAAAATTGTCATGAACTCGAACAAACTTTGTTAGAATGTTTTCAAACAATATTCTTTCAGCAGATACAAGCCTCCATGAATGGTTCCAAACCGAGTAAAATTCATGGAGAATTCGAAGAGAAATTGATCTAAAGTTTGTTGGGAAAGTGTTAGTTTGATTAAAAATCTAGTAGAAATTTACTAGGAATTTCCGGCGAATTCACTAAGTGTGTCGGAAAAATAGATTCCGGAACATGATGTGACCAAAATTCGGCTTGGAAATTACCAGAAACTGTTCATGCTGGTGGAGTAATCTTGTATAATTCTCTTGAAGCATACGAGAATTTTGTCAGAAATTGTCGAAGAATCGAAAACGTTATTGGAACTTAAATGGAAATTGTGGAAAATGGTCATGAACTCGAACAAACTTCATTACAATGTTTTCAAACAATATTCTTTCAGCAGATACAAGTTTCCATTCATGGTTCCAAATCTGAATAAAATTCATGGAGAATTCGAAGAGAAATTGATCTAAAGTTAGTTGGGAAAGTGTTAGTTTGATTAAAAATCTAGTAGAAATTTACTAGAAAATTCCGGCGAATTCACTAAGTGTGTCGGGAAAATGGGTTCCCGAACATAATAAAAGGTGACCAAAATTCGGCTTGGAAATTACCAGAAATTGTTGCACGCTGGTGGAGTAATCTTGTTTAATTCACTTGAAATATACGAGAATTTTGTCATAAATTATCGAAGAATCGAAAACGTTATTGGAACTTAAATGGAAATTGTGGAAAATGGTCATGAACTCGAACAAATTTCATTACAATGTTTTCAAACAATATTCTTTCAGCAGATACAAGCCTCCATTCATGGTTCCAAATCTGAATAAAATTCATGGAGAATTCGAAGAGAAATTGATCTAAAGTTAGTTGGGAAAGTGTTAGTTTGATTAAAAATCTAGTAGAAATTTACTAGAAAATTCCGGCGAATTCACTAAGTGTGTCGGGAAAATGGGTTCCCGAACATAATAAAAGGTGACCAAAATTCGGCTTGGAAATTACCAGAAATTGTTGCACGCTGGTGGAGTAATCTTGCATAATTCACTTGAAATATACGAGAATTTTGTCATAAATTATCGAAGAATCGAAAACGTTATTGGAACTTAAATGGAAATTGTGGAAAATGGTCATGAACTCGAACAAACTTCATTACAATGTTTTCAAACAATATTCTTTCAGCAGATACAAGCCTCCATTCATGGTTCCAAATCTGAATAAAATTCATGGAGAATTCGAAGAGAAATTGATCTAAAGTTAGTTGGGAAAGTGTTAGTTTGATTAAAAATCTAGTAGAAATTTACTAGAAAATTCCGGCGAATGCACTAAGATTGTCGGCAAAATAGATTCCGGAACATGATACGAGGTGACCAAAATTCAACTTGGAAATTACCAGAAATTGTTCATGCTGGTGGAGTAGTCTTGTATAATTCTCTTGAAATATACCAGAATTTCTTCATAAATTGTCGAAGAACAGAAAACGTTATTGGAACTTAAATGGAAATTGTGGAAAATTGTCATGAACTCGAACAAGCTTCCTTAGAATGTTTTGAAACAACATTCTTTGAGCAGATACAAACCTCCATTAATGGTTCCAAAACTGAATAAAACTCAAGGAGAATTCGAACAGAATTTGATCCAAAGTTTGTTGGGAATATGTTAGTTTGATTAAAAATCTAGCAGAAATTTACTAGGAATTTCCGGCGAATTCACTAAGTGTGTCGGGAAAATAGATTCCGGAACATGATACTAGGTGACCAAATTCGGCTTGGAAATTACCAGAAATTGTTGCATGCTGGTGGAGTAATCTTGTATAATTCACTTGAAATATACGAGAACTTCTTCATAAATTGTCGAAGAATCGAAAACGTTATTGGAACATAAATGGAAATTGTGGAAAATTGTCATAAACTCGACCAAACTTCGTTAGAATGTTTTCGGACAACATTCTTTCAGCAAATACAAACCTCCATTAATCGTTCCAAACCGAGTAAAATTCAAGAAGAAATCGAAAAGAATTTTATCTAAAGTTAGTCGGGAGAATTCTATTTTGATTCAAAATCTAATAGAATTTTACACGAAATTTCCGGCGAATTCACTAAGATTGTCGGCAAAATAGATTCCGGAACATGATACGAGGTGACCAAAATTCAACTTGGAAATTACCAGAAATTGTTCATGCTGGTGGAGTAGTCTTGTACAATTCTCTTGAAATATACCAGAATTTCTTCATAAATTGTCGAAGAACAGAAAGCGTGATTGTAACTTAAATGGAAATTGTGGAAAATTGTCATGAACTCGAACAAGCTTCCTTAGAATGTTTTGAAAACAACATACTTTGAGCAGATACAAACCTCCATTAATGGTTCCAAAACTGATAAAACTCAAGGAGAATTCGAACAGAATTTGATCTAAAGTTTGTTGGGAATATGTTAGTTTTGATTAAAAATCTAGCAGAAATTTACTAGGAATTTCCGGCGAATTCACTAAGTGTGTCGGGAAAATAGATTCCGGAAACATGATACTAGGTGACCAAAATTCGGCTTGGAAATTACCAGAAATTGTTGCACGCTGGTGGAGTAATCTTGTATAATTCACTTGAAAATATACGAGAATTTTGTCATAAATTATCGAAGAATCGAAAACATGATTGGAACTTAAATGGAAATTGTGGAAAATGGTCATGAACTCGAACAAACTTCATTACAATGTTTTCAAACAATATTCTTTTAGCAGATACAAGCCTCCATTCATGGTTCCAAATCTGAATAAAATTCATGGAGAATTCGAAGAGAAATTGATCTAAAGTTAGTTGGGAAAGTGTTAGTTTGATTAAAAATCTAGTAGAAATTTACTTGAAAATTCCGGCGAATGCACTAAGATTGTCGGCAAAATAGATTCCGGAACATGATACGAGGTGACCAAAATTCGGCATGGAAATTACCAGAAA
Organism: Sycophaga agraensis; assembly: GCA_018906755.1. Taxonomy (NCBI): domain Eukaryota; kingdom Metazoa; phylum Arthropoda; class Insecta; order Hymenoptera; family Pteromalidae; genus Sycophaga; species Sycophaga agraensis. The sequence continues at coordinate 21,278 of JACCIE010000274.1, forward strand.
TTGAATAAATAATAGATATTTTTAAGTGGATGTTAGGTGTTTATTATAGATTTTTGACTAATTCTTAGGCAATATTGCAATTTCTTGTACATTTGAGGTTATATGTGACTATCAATGGTTAGATACTCTTAACTGGATGTTAGGTGTTTATTACACATTTTTGACTAATTCTTACAGCAATATTGCAATTTTTTGGACATTTGAGGTTATATGTGGCTATCAATGCTTAGATACTCTTAACTGGATGTTAGGTGTTTATTACACATTTTTGACTAATTCTTACAGCAATATTGCAATTTTTTGGACATTTGAGGTTATATGTGACTATCAATGGTTAGATACTCTTAACTGGATGTTATGTGTTTATTAGACATTTTTGACCAATTATTACTGCAAATATTGTAATTTCTTGGCCATTTGAGGTTGTATGTGGCTATCAATGCTTAGATATTTTTAAGTGGATGTTAGGTGTTTATTACAGATTTTTGACCAACTATTACAGCAATATCGTAAATTCTTGGACATTTGAGGTTATATGTGACTATCAATGGTTAGATACTCTTAACTGGATGTTAGGTGTTTATTACACATTTTTGACTAATTCTTACAGCAATATTGCAATTTTTTGGACATTTGAGGTTATATCTGACTATCAATGGTTAGATACTCTTAACTGGATGTTATGTGTTTATTCGACATTTTTGACCAATTATTACTGCAATATTGTAATTTCTTGGCCATTTGAGGTTGTATGTGTCTATCAATGCTTAGATATTTTTAACTGGATGTTAGGTGTTTATTACAGATTTTTGACTAATTCTTAGGCAATATTGCAATTTCTTGTACATTTGAGGTTATATGTGACTATCAATGGTTAGATACTCTTAACTGGATGTTAGGTGTTTATTACACATTTTTGACTAATTCTTAGAGCAATATTGCAATTTCTTGGACATTTGAGGTTATATGTGACTATCAATGGTTAGATACTCTTAACTGGATGTTAGGTGTTTATTACACATTTTTGACTAATTCTTACAGCAATATTGCAATTTTTTGGACATTTGAGGTTATATGTGACTATCAATGGTTAGATACTCTTAACTGGATGTTATGTGTTTATTAGACATTTTTGACCAATTATTACTGCAAATATTGTAATTTCTTGGCCATTTGAGGTTGTATGTGGCTATCAATGGTTAGATACTCTTAACTGGATGTTATGTGTTTATTAGACATTTTTGACCAACTATTACAGCAATATTGTAATTTCTTGGACATTTGAGGTTATATGTGGCTATCAATGCTTAGATACTCTTAACTGGATGTTAGGTGTTTATTACACATTTTTGACTAATTCTTACAGCAATATTGCAATTTTTTGGACATTTGAGGTTATATGTGACTATCAATGGTTAGATACTCTTAACTGGATGTTATGTGTTTATTAGACATTTTTTACCAATTATTACTGCAATATTGCAATTTCTTGGCCATTTGAGGTTGTATGTGGCTATCAATGCTTAGATATTTTTAACTGGATGTTAGGTGTTTATTAGACATTTTTGATCAAGTATTACAGCAATATCGTAAATTCTTGGCCATTTGAGGTTATATGCGTCTATCAATGCTTAGATAGTCTTAACTGTATGTTAGGTGTTAATTAGACATTTTTGTCCAACTATTACAGCATCATGGTAAATTCTTGGCCACTTGAGGTTATATGTGGCTAACAATGCTTAGATACTCTTAACTGGATGTTAGGTGTTAGACATTTTTGACCAACTATTACAGCAACATTCTAAATTCTTGGCCACTTGAGGTTATATGTGGCTATCAATGCTTAGATACTCTTAACTGGATGTTAGGTGTTTATTACACATTTTTGACCAACTTACACCAATTAGTAAATTCAGGCAATATTGCAAATTTAGATATTTTTAACTTGGGTGTTTACATTGAGACCAATTTTTATAGCAGGTTATATGTGGCTATCAATGCTTAGATACTCTTAACTGGATGTTAGGTGTTTATTACACATTTTTGATCAACTATTACAGCAATATTGTAAATTCTAATATTCTTCAATGCTTAGCACTTGTTAGGTTATATGACCAACTATTACAGGCTATCTTGGCCAATTATATGCTTAGATACTCTTAATTGGATGTTAATTTCTTGGTGTTTATTACTATCAATGACATTTTTGACCATTTTTGACCAACTTACAGCAATTACTGCAATATTGCAATTTCTTTAACTGGACATTAGACATTTTTGAGCAACATTGTTTCTTGGCCACTTGATGTGGCTATCAATGCTTAGATACTCTTAACTGGATGTTACTTTTTGACCAATTATTACTTTTCTTGGACATTTGAGGTCATACATTTTTGACCAACTATTACAGCAATATCGTAAATTCTTGGCCACATTTGAGGTTATATGCGTCTATCAATGGTTAGATACTCTTAACTGCATTTTTGACCAACTTTACAGCAATTGTAAATTCTTGACATTTAAGGTTATATGGATGATTATATGTGGCTTTTTGACCAACTCAATGCAGATACTCTTAATATTTTTAACTGGATGTTAATTAGTTTTTATAGCAATGGCCATGTTGCAATTTCTTGGTTTGTAGGCTATCAATGCTTAGATACTCTTAACTGGATGTTATGTTTATGACATTTATTCGACATTGCAATTTTGTGGCTACACTTAATATTTTTAACTGTGACCAATTTTTACAGCAATATTGTAAATTCTTGGCCATTTGAGGTTATATGACTATCTTAGATGGTTTAACTCTTAACTGTATGTTAGGTCTTAATTAGACATTTTTGACCAACTATTACAGCAACATTGAAAATTCTTGGCCACTTTAGGTTATATGTGGCTATCAATGCTTAGATACTCTTAATTGGATGTTAGGTGTTTATTAGACATTTTTGACCAATTATACTGCAATATTGCCAATTTCTTGGACATTTGAGGTTGTATGTGGCTATCAATGCTTAGATATTTTTAACTGGATGTTAGGTGTTTATTACACATTTTTGACCAATTTTTACAGCAATATTGCAATTTCTTGGACATTTGAGGTTATATGTGACTATCAATGGTTAGATACTCTTAACTGGATGTTAGGTGTTTATTAGACATTTTTGACCAACTATTACAGCAATATTGTAAATTCTTGACGATTTGAGGTTATATGTGGCTATCAATGCTTAGATACTCTTAACTAGATTTTATTTGTTTATTAGACATTTTTGAGCAACTATTACACCAATATAGTAAATTCTTGGCCACTATAGGTTATATGTGGCTATCAATGCTTAGATTCTCTTAACTGGATGTTATGTGTTTATTAGACATTTTTGACCAATTATTACTGCAATATTGCAATTTCTTGGACATTTGAGGTTGTATGTGACTATCAATGCTTAAATACTCTTAACTAGATGTTAGGTGTTTATTACACATTTTTGACTAATTCTTAGGCAATGTTGCAATTTCTTGGACATTTGAGGTTATATGTGACTATCAATGGTTAGATACTCTTAACTGGATGTTAGGTGTTTATTAGACATTTTGTACCAATTATTACTGCAATATTGCAATTTCTTGGACATTTGAGGTTGTATTTGGCTATCAATGCTTAGATATTTTTAACTGGATGTTAGGTGTTTATTACACAATTGAGACCAATTTTTATAGCAATATTGCAATTTCTTGGACATTTGAGGTTGTATTTGGCTATCAATGCTTAGTTACTCTTAACTGGATGTTAGGTATTTATTACACATTTTTGACTAATTCTTAGGCAATATTGTAAATTCTTGGACATTTGAGGTTATATGTGGCTATCCATGCTTAGATACTCTTAACTGGATGTTAGGTGTTTATTAGACATTTTTGATCAAGTATTACAGCAATATCGTAAATTCTTGGCCATTTGAGGTTATATGCGTCTATCAATGCTTAGATACTCTTAACTGTATGTTAGGTGTTAATTAGACATTTTTGACCAACTATTACAGCAACATTCTAAATTCTTGGCCACTTGAGGTTATATGTGGCTATCAATGCTTAGATACTCTTAATTGGATGTTAGGTGTTTATTAGACATTTTTGACCAATTATTACTGCAATATTGCAATTTCTTGGACATTTCAGGTTGTATTTGGCTATCAATGCTTAGATATTTTGAACTGGATGTTAGGTGTTTATTAGACATTTTTGATCAACTAATACAGCAATATCGTAAATTCTTGGCCATTTGAGGTTATATGCGTCTATCAATGCTTAGATACTCTTAACTGTATGTTAGGTCTTAATTAGACATTTTTGACCAACTATTACAGCAACATTGTAAATTCTTGGCCACTTGAGGTTATATGTGGCTATCAATGCTTAGATACTCTTAATTGGATGTTAGGTGTTTATTACACATTTTTGACTAATTCTTAGGCAATGTTGCAATTTCTTGGACATTTGAGGTTATATGTGACTATCAATGGTTAGATACTCTGAACTGGATGTTAGGTGTTTATTAGACATTTTTGACCAACTATTACAGCAATATTGTAAATTCTTGACGATTTGAGGTTATATGTGGCTATCAATGCTTAGATACTCTTAACTGGATGTTAGGTGTTTATTAGACATTTTTGACCAACTATTACACCAATATAGTAAATTCTTGGCCATTTGAGGTTATATGCGTCTATCAATGTTTAGATACTCTTAACTGTATGTTAGCTGTTAATTAGACATTTTTGACCAACTATTACAGCAATATTGTATATTCTTGGCCATTTAAGATTATATGTGGCTATCAATGCTTAGATATTTTTAACTGGATGTTAGGTGTTTATTACACAATTGAGACCAATTTTTATAGCAATATTGCAATTTCTTGGACATTTGAGGTTGTATTTGGATATCAATGCTTAGATACTCTTAACTGGATGTTAGGTATTTATTACACATTTTTGACTAATTCTTAGGCAATATTGTAAATTCTTGGCCACTTTAGGTTATATGTGGCTATCAATGCTTAGATACTCTTAACTGGATGTTATGTGTTAATTAGACATTTTTGACCAACTATTACACCAACATTCTAAATTCTTGGCCACTTGAGGTTATATGTGGCTATCAATGCTTAGATACTCTTAATTGGATGTTAGGTCTTTATTAGACATTTTTGACCAATTATTACTGCAATATTGCAATTTCTTGGACATTTGAGGTTGTATGTGGCTATTAATGCTTGGATATTTTTAACTGGATGTTATGTGTTTATTCGACATTTTGTTCCAATTATTACTGCAATATTGTAAATTCTTGGACATTTGAGGATATATGTGGCTATCCATGCTTAGATACTCTTAACTGGATGTTAGGTGTTTATTAGACATTTTTGATCAACTATTACAGCAATATCGTAAATTCTTGGCCATTTGAGGTAATATGCGTCTATCAATGCTTAGATTCTCTTAACTTGATGTTATGTGTTTATTAGACATTTTTGACCAATTATTACTGCAATATTGCAATTTCTTGGATATTTGAGGTTGTATGTGACTATCAATGCTTAAATACTCTTAACTAGATGTTAGGTGTTTATTACACATTTTTGACTAATTCTTAGGCAATGTTGCAATTTCTTGGACATTTGAGGTTATATGTGACTATCAATGGTTAGATACTCTGAACTGGATGTTAGGTGTTTATTAGACATTTTGTACCAATTATTACTGCAATATTGCAATTTCTTGGACATTTGAGGTTGTATTTGGCTATCAATGCTTAGATATTTTTAACTGGATGTTAGGTGTTTATTACACAATTGAGACCAATTTTTATAGCAATATTGCAATTTCTTGGACATTTGAGGTTGTATTTGGCTATCAATGCTTAGTTACTCTTAACTGGATGTTAGGTATTTATTACACATTTTTGACTAATTCCTAGGCAATATTGTAAATTCTTGGACATTTGAGGTTATATGTGGCTATCCATGCTTAGATACTCTTAACTGCATTAGTTTACTCTTGAATATGGATGCTTAGGGATGTTTATTAGACATTTTTGACCAATTATTACTGCAATATTGCAATTTCTTGGACATTTGAGGTTGTATTTGGCTATCAATGCTTAGATATTTTTAACTGGATGTTAGGTGTTTATTACACAATTGAGACCAATTTTTACAGCAATATTGCAATTTCTTGGACATTTGAGGTTATATGCTTAGTTACTAACTCACATTGCTTAGATACTTTGAACTGGATGTTAGGTGTTTATTAGACATTTTGATCAACTAATACAGCAATATCGTAAATTCTTGGCCATTTGAGGTTATATGCGTCTTCAATGCTTAGATACTCTTCACGTATGTTAGTCTTAATTAGACATTTTTGACCAACTATTACAGCAACATTTGTAAATTCTTGGCCACTTGAGTTATATGTGGCTATCAATTGCTTAGATACTCTTAATTGGATGTTAGGTGTTTATTACACATTTTTGACTAATTCTTAGGCAATGTTGCAATTTCTTGGACATTTGAGGTTATATGTGACTATCAATGGTTTAGATACTCCTGAACTGGATGTTAGGTGTTTATTAGACATTTTTGACCAACTATTACAGCAATATCGTAAATTCTTGACGATTTGAGGTTATATGTGGCTATCAATGCTTAGATACTCTTAACTGTATGTTAGCTGTTAATTAGACAGTTTTGACCAACTATTACAGCAATATTGTATATTCTTGGCCATTTAAGATTATATGTGGCTATCAATGCTTAGATATTTTTAACTGGATCTTAGGTGTTTATTACACATTGAGACCAAATTTTTATAGCAATATTGCAATTTCTTGGACATTTGAGGTTGTATTTGGATATCAATGCTTAGATACTCTTAACTGGATGTTAGGTATTTTTACACATTTTCGACTAATTCTTAGGCAATATTGTAAATTCTTGGCCACTTTATGTTATATGTGGCTATCAATGCTTAGATACTCTTAACTGGATGTTATGTGTTAATTAGACATTTTTGACCAACTATTACACCAACATTCTAAATTCTTGGCCACTTGAGGTTATATGTGGCTATCAATGCTTAGATACTCTAATTGGATGTTAGGTCTTTATTAGACATTTTTGACCAATTATTACTGCAATATTGCAATTTCTTGGACATTTGAGGTTGTATGTGGCTATAATGCTTGGATATTTTTAACTGGATGTTAGGTGTTTATTACACATTTTTGACCAATTATTACTGCAATATTGCAATTTCTTGGACATTTGAGGTTATATGTGGCTATCAATGCTTAGATACTCTTAACTGGATGTTATGTGTTTATTAGACATTTTTGACCAATTATTACTGCAATATTGCAATTTCTTGGCCATTTGAGGTTGTATGCGTCTATCAATGCTTAGATACTCTTAACTGTATGTTAGGTGTTAATTAGACATTTTTGACCAACTATTACAGCAACATTGTAAATTCTTGGCCACTTGAGGTTATATGTGGCTATCAATGCTTAGATACTCTTAATTGGATGTTAGGTGTTTATTAGACATTTTTGACCAATTATTACTGCAATATTGCAATTTCTTGGACATTTGAGGTTGTATGTGGCTATCAATGCTTAGATATTTTTAACTGGATGTTAGGTGTTTATTACACATTTTTGACTAATTTTTACAGCAATATTGCAATTTCTTGGACATTTGAGGTTATATGTGACTATCAATGGTTAGATACTCTTAACTGGATGTTAGGTGTTTATTAGACATTTTTGACCAACTATTACAGCAATATTGTAAATTCTTGACGATTTGAGGTTATATGTGGCTATCAATGCTTAGATACTCTTAACTGGATGTTAGGTGTTTATTAGACATTTTTGACCAACTATTACACCAATATTGTAAATTCTTGGCCACTTTAGGTTATATGTGGCTATCAATGCTTAGATACTCTTAACTGGATGTTATGTGTTTATTAGACATTTTTGACCAATTATTAATGCAATATTGCAATTTCTTGGACATTTGAGGTTGTATGTGACTATCAATGCTTAAATACTCTTAACTGGATGTTAGGTGTTTATTACACATTTTTGACTAATTCTTAGGCAATATTGCAATTTCTTGGACATTTGAGGTTATATGTGACTATCAATGGTTAGATACTCTGAACTGGATGTTAGGTGTTTATTAGACATTTTTGACCAATTATTACTGCAATATTGTAATTTCTTGGCCATTTGAGGTTGTATGTGGCTATCAATGCTTAGATACTCTTAACTGGATGTTAGGTGTTTATTAGACATTTTTGACTAATTCTTAGGCAATATTGCAATTTCTTGGACATTTGAGGTTATATGTGACTATCAATGGCTTAGATACTCTTAACTGGATGTTAGGTGTTTATTAGACATTTTTGACCAATTATTACTGCAATATTGCAATTTCTTGGCCATTTGAGGTTATATGTGGCTATCAATGCTTAGATACTCTTACTGGATGTTATGTGTTTATTAGAATTTTTGACCAAGCTTACTGCAATATTGGATTTCTTGGACATTGAGGTTATATGTGACTATCAAGGCTGTAGATACTCTTAACTGGATGTTAGGTGGTTGTGGACATTTTGACCAATTATTACTGCAATATTGCAATTTCTGGACATTGAGGATTATGGGCAACTCAAATGCTTTAGATAAGTATTAACTGGATGTTAGTTGGTATTCACATTTGACTAATCTTAGGCAATATTTACGATTATGGCCATTTGGGGTTATATGTGGCTATCAATGCTTAGATACTCTTAACTGTTATGTTAGGTGTTTTTGGAAATTTTGACCACTTATTAATGCAATATGCAATTTCTTGGCCATTGAGGTTATATGTGGCTATATCAATGCTTAGATATCTTAATGGAATGTTAGGTGTTTCTTACACATTTTTGACTAATTCTTAAAGGCAATATTTTGCAAATTTCTTGGACATGTGAGAGGTTTATGTGGCTACATGCTTAGATACTCTTAAATGTATGTTAAGCTGTTAATTAGAATTTTTCACCAACTATTACAAGCAATATTGTAAATCTGGCTATTTGGAGTTTAGTGACTATCAATGCTTAGATACTATTAAATGGATTTTA
>JACCIE010000275.1:0-30436 GCA_018906755.1 Sycophaga agraensis
GCGGAGATACGATATCTTTAAATATTGTTGAAGTATCTTTCACATTTCAAATGATCTTATTGCAGTGTAGTGCCAAATGTCGCCAAAAAGAACAAATACAGTATAAATTGAATAGAAAAAATCTAGAAATTGTCCCAAAATATAGAATAAGCTAGGAATTGATTTAAAATGCTTGGAATGATCCAGCATGTTCACCAGAAGCTGATCTGAAATGAGCCAGGAATGCTTCAGGGATCTATAAACTGTTGGCCACGACCCTGAATTCCTCCGATTTTTTTGAAAAATCGATAAGAATTTCACCAAAATTTGTTAAATCATCTACTAATCGAGACGGAATAACGGGTGCGAAATTGCCGTCCTTAATTCATAGATACCAGAAGGCAACTAAACATTCGTGAAAAAATACCCAAAACTGCGTCTAAGTTTACCAGATATCTTTAAATATTGCTAAGGTAGCTTTCACATTTCAAATGATCTTATTGCAGTAATGTACCAACTGTCGCCAAAAAGAACAAATACAGTATAAATTGCATAGAAAATATCTAGAAATTGTCCCAAAATATAGAATATGCTAGGAATTGATTTAAAATGCTTGAATTATCCAGCATGTTCACCAGAAGCTGATCTGAAATGAGCCAGGAATGGTTCATGGATCTATAAACTGTCGGCAACGACCCTGAAATTACTCCAATTTTTTTGAAAAATCGATAAGAATGTCACCAAAATTTGTTAAATCATCGTACTAATCGAGGACGGAATAACGGGTGCGAAATTGCCGTCTTAATTACATTAGATACCCAGAAGTCGACTAAAGAATTCGTGGAAAACAGACCCAAAACTGCGGAGCAAATTACTCGATATCTTTAAATATTGTTGAAGTATCTTCACCTTTCAAATGCTCTTATTGTGTAGTGCCAAATGTCGCCTAAAAAGAACAATACAGTATAAATTGAATAGGAAAAACATCTAGAAATTGTCCCAAATAGTAGAATATGCTAGGAATTGATTTAAAAGTGTTGGAATTATTCAGCATGTTCATCAGAAGCTGATCTGAAATGAGCAGGAATGGTTCAGGGATCTATAGACTGTCGGCAACGACCCTGAATTACCTCCGACTTTTTTTGAAAAATCGATAAGAATGTCACCAAAATTTGATAATCATGTACTAATCGAGGCGAATAACGGGTGCGAAATTGCCGTCCTTAATTCATTAGATACCAGAAGTCGACTAAAGATTCGTGAAAAATACCCAAAACTGCGGAGCAAAGTTACTCAGATATCTTTAAATATTGTTGAAGTATCCTTCACATTTCAAATGATCTTATTGCAGTGTAGTGCCAAATGTCGCCAAAAAGAACAAATACAGTATAAATTGAATAGAAAAAATCTAGAAATTGTCCCAAAATGTAGAATATGCTAGGAATGATTTAAAATGCTTGGAATTATCCAGCATGTTCATCAGAAGCTGATCTGAAATGAGCCAGGAATGCTTCAGGGATCTATAACTGTTGGCCACGACCCTGAATTCCTCCGATTTTTCTGAAAAATCGATAAGAATTTCACCAAAATTTGTTAAATCATCTACTAATACGAGACGGAATAACGGGTGCGAAATTGCCGTCCTTAATTCATAGATACCAGAAGGCGAACTAAACATTCGTTGAAAAAAATACCCAAAACTGCGTCTAAGTTTACCAGATATCTTTAAATATTGCTAAGGTAGCTTTCACATTTCAAATGATCGTTATTGCAGTACTGTACCAACTGTCGCCAAAAAGAACAAATACAGTATAAATTGAACAGATAATATCTGGAAATTGTCCCAAAATGTAGAATTTGCTAGGAATTGATTAAAAATGCTTGGAATTATCCAGCATGTTCACCAGAAGCTGATCTAAATGAGCCAGGAATGGTTCATGGATCTATAAACTGTCGGCAACGACCCTGAAATACTCCAATTTTTTTGACAAATCGATAAGAATGTCACCAAAATTTGTTAAATCATCTACTAATCGAGGCGGAATAACGGGTGCGAAATTGCCGTCCTTAATACATTAGATACCAGAAGTCGACTAAAGATTCGTGAAAAATACCCAAAATTGCGGAGCAAATTACTCGATATCTTAAATATTGTTGAAGTATCTTATTGCAGTGTAGTGCCAAATGTCGCCAAAAAGAACAAATACAGTATAAATTGCATAGAAAAAATCTAGAAATTGTCCCAAAATATAGAATTAGCTAGGAATTGATTTAAAATGCTTGGAATTATCCAGCATGTTCACCAGAAGCTGATCTAAAATGAGCCAGGAATGGATCATGGGATCTATAAACTGTCGGCAACGACCCTGAATACTCCGAATTTTTTGAAAAATCGATAAGAATGTCACCAAAATTTGTAAATTATCTATAATCGAGGCGGAATAACGGGTGCGAAATTGCCGTCCTTAATTCATTAGATACCAGAAGTCGACTAAAGCTTCGTGAAAAAATACCCAAAACTGCGGAGCAAATTACTCGATATCTTTAAATATTGTTGAAGTATCTTTCACATTTCAAATGATCTTATGCAGTGTAGTGCCAAATGTCGCCAAAAAGAACAAATACAGTATAAATTGCATAGAAAAAATCTAGAAATTGTCCCAAAATATAGAATAAGCTAGGAATTGATTTAAAATGCTTGGAATTATCCAGCATGTTCACTAGATGCTGATCTGAAATGAGCCAGGCAATGGTTCAGGGATCTATAAACTGTCGGCAACGACCCTGAATTACTCCGAATTTTTTTGAAAAATCGATAAGAATTCACCAAAATTTGTTAAATCATCTACTAATCGAGGCGGAATAACGGGTGCGAAATTGCCGTCCTTAATTCATTAGATACCAGAAGTCGACTAAAGATTCGTGAAAAAATACCCAAAACTGCGGAGCAAATTACCAGATATCTTTAAATATTGTTGAAGTATCTTTCACATTTCAAATGATCTTATTGCAGGTAGTGCCAAATGTCGCCAAAAAGAACAAATACAGTATAAATTGAATCAGATAATATCTGGAAATTGTCCCAAAATGTAGAATTTAGCTAGGAATTGATTAAAATGCTTGGAATTATCCAGCATGTTCACCAGAAGCTGATCTAAAATGAGCCAGGAATGGTTCAGGGATCTATAAACTGTCGGCAACGACCCTGAATACTCCAATTTTTTTGACAAATCGATAAGAATGTCACCAAATTTGTTAAATCATCTACTAATCGAGGCGGAATAACGGGTGCGAAATTGCCGTCCTTAATTACATTAGATACCAGAAGTCGACTAAAGATTCGTGAAAAAATACCCAAACTTGCGGAGCAAATTACTCGATATCTTTAAATATTGTTGAAGTATCTTTCACATTTCAAATGTCTTATTAAAGTGTAGTGCCAAATGTCGCCAAAAAGAACAAATACAGTATAAATTGAATAGAAAAAATCTAGAAATTGTCCCAAAATATAGAATAGCTAGGAATTGATTTAAAATGCTTGGAATTATCCAGCATGTTCACCAGAAGCTGATCTAAATGAGCCAGGAATGGTTCATGGATCTATAAACTGTCGGCCAACGACCCTGAAATACTCCAATTTTTTGCAAAATCGATAAGAATGTCACCAAAATTTGTTAAAATCATCTATAATCGAGGCGGAACTAACGGGTGCGAAATTGCCGTCCTTAATACATTAGATACCAGAAGTCGACTAAAGCTTCGTGAAAAAATACCCAAAATTGCGGAGCAAATACTACGATATCTTTAAATATTGTTGAAGTATCTTACGTGTGCAGTGTAGTGCCAAATGTCGCCAAAAAGAACAAATACAGTCTAAATTGATAGAAAACATCTCGAATTTGTCCCAAATTGTAGAATATGTAGGAATTGATTAAAAGTGTTTGGAATTATTCAGGATGTTCATCAGAAGCTGATCTGAAATTGAGCCAGGGATGGTTCAGGGATCTATAGAACTGTCGGCCAACGACCCTGAATTACCTCGATTTTTTTCAAAAATCGATAAGAATGTCATCAAAATTTGTTAAATCATCTACTAATCGAGACGGAATAACGGGTGCAAATTGCCGTCCTTAATTCTTAGATAACCAGAAGGCGACTAAACATTCGTGAAAAAATACCCAAAACTGCGGAGAAGTTACCAGATATCTTTAACATTGTGAAGTATCCTTCACATTTCAAATATCTTATTGCAGTATAGTGCCAAATGTCGCCAAAAAGAACAAATACAGTATAAATTGAACAGAAACATCTAGAATTGTCCCAAAATGTAGAATATGCTAGGAGTTGACTAAAATGCTTGGAATTATCCAGCATGTTCACTAGATGCTGATCTGAAATGAGCCAGCAATGGTTCAGGGATCTATAAACTGTCGGCAACGACCCTGAATTACTCCAGATTTTTTTGAAAAATAGATAAGAATGTCAGCAAAATTTGTTAAATCATCTACTAATCGAGACGAAATAACGGGTGCAAAATTGCCGTCCTTAATTCTTTAGATACCAGAAGGCGACTAAACATTCGTGAAAAATAACCAAAACTGCGGAGAAGTTTACCAGATATCTTTAAACATTGTTGAAGTATCCTTCACATTTCAAATAATCTTATTGCAGTATAGTGCCAAATGTCGCCAAAAAGAACAAATACAGTATAAATTGAACAGAAAACATCTAGAAATTGTCACAAAATGTAGAATAAGCTAGGAGTTGACTAAAAATGCTTGGAATTATCCAGCATGTTCACTAGATGCTGATCTGAAATGAGCCAGCAATGGTTCAGGGATCTATAAACTGTCGGCAACGACCCTGAATTACTCCAATTTTTTGAAAAATCGATAAGAATGTCAGCAAAATTTGTTAAATTTTGTACTAATCGAGGCGGAATAACGGGTGCGAAATTGCCGTCCTTAATACATTAGATACCAGAAGTCGACTAAAGACTCGTGAAAAAATACCCAAAATTGCGGAGCAAATTACTCGATATCTTTAAATATTGTTGAAGTATCTTATTGCAGTGTAGTGCCAAATGTCTCCAAAAAGAACAAATACAGTATAAATTGAATAGAAAAAATCTAGAAATTGTCCCAAAATATAGAATAAGCTAGCAATTGATTTAAAATGCTTGGAATTATCCAGCATATTCACCAGATGCTGAACTGAAATGAGCCAGGAATGGTTCAGGGATCTATAAACTGTTGGCAACGACCCTGAATTACTCCAATTTTTTTGAAAAATCGATAAGAATGTCACCAAAATTTGTTAAATTTTGTACTAATCGAGGCGGAATAACGGGTGCGAAATTGCCGTCTTTAATTCATTAGAAACCAGAAGTCGACTAAAGATTCGTGAAAAAAGACCCAAAACTGCGGAGAAAATTACTCGATATCTTTAAATATTGTTGAAGCATCTTTCACATTTCAAATGATCTTATTGTAGTGTAGTGCCAAAAGTCGCTTATCGAAACAAATACAGTCTAAATTGAATAGAAAACATCTCGAATTTGTCCCAAATTGTAGAATATGCTAGGAATTGATTAAAAGTGTTTGGAATTATTCAGGATGTTCATCAGAAGCTGATCTGAAATGAGCCAGGGATGGTTCAGGGATCTATAGAATGTCGGCAACGACCCTGAATTACCCCGATTTTTTTCAAAAATCGATAAGAATGTCATCAACATTTGTTAAATCATCTACTAATCGAGACGAAATAACGGGTGCAAAATTGCCGTCCTTAATTCTTTAGATACCAGAAGGCGACTAAACATTCGTGAAAAAATACCCAAAACTGCGGAGAAGTTTACCAGATATCTTTAAACATTGTTGAAGTATCCTTCACATTTCAAATAATCTTATTGCAGTGTAGTGCCAAATGTCGCCAAAAAGAAGAAATACAGTATAAATTGAACAGAAAATATCTTGAAATTGTCCAAAATTGTAGAATATGCTAGGAATTGATTAAAAATGCTTGGAATTATCGAGTATGTTCACCAGAAGCTGATCTGAAATGAGTTAGGAACGGTTCAGGGAACTATAAACTGTCGGTAACCACACTGAATTCCTCCGATTTCTTTGAAAAATCAATAAGAATGTCGCCAAAATTTGTTAAATCATCTACTAATCGAGGCGGAATAACGGGTGCGAAATTGCCGTCCTTAATACATTAGATACCAGAAGTCGACTAAAGATTCGTGAAAAAATACCCAAAATTGCGGAGCAAATTACTCGATATCTTTAAATATTGTTGAAGTATCTTATTGCAGTGTAGTGCCAAATGTCGCCAAAAAGAACAAATACAGTATAAATTGCATAGAAAAAATCTAGAAATTGTCCCAAAATATAGAATATGCTAGGAATTGATTTAAAATGCTTGGAATTATCCAGAATGTTCACCAGAAGCTGATCTGAAATGAGCTAGGAATGGTTCATGGATCTATAAACTGTCGGCAACGACCCTGAAATACTCCAATTTTTTTGACAAATCGATAAGAATGTCACCAAAATTTGTTAAATTTTGTACTAATCGAGGCGGAATAACGGGTGCGAAATTGTCGTCTTTAATTCATTAGAAACCAGAAGTCGACTAAAGATTCGTGAAAAAATACCCAAAACTGCGGAGCAAATTACTCGATATCTTTAAATATTGTTGAAGTATCTTTCACATTTCAAATGATCTTATTGCAGTGTAGTGCCAAATGTCGCCAAAAAGAACAAATACAGTATAAATTGAATAGAAAAAATCTAGAAATTGTCCCAAAATATAGAATAAGCTAAGAATTGATTTAAAATGCTTGGAATTATCCAGCATGTTCACCAGATGCTGATCTGAAATGAGCCAGGAATGGTTCAGGGATCTATAAACTGTCGGCAACGACCCTGAATTACTCCAATTTTTTTGAAAAATCGATAAGAATGTCATCAAAATTTGTTAAATCATCTACTAATCGAGACGAAATAACGGGTGCAAAATTGCCGTCCTTAATTCTTTAGATACCAGAAGGCGACTAAACATTCGTGAAAAAATACCCAAAACTGCGGAGAAGTTTACCAGATATCTTTAAACATTGTTGAAGTATCCTTCACATTTCAAATGATCTTATTGTAGTGTAGTGCCAAATGTCGCCAAAAAGAACAAATACAGTATAAATTGAATAGAAAAAATATAGAAATTGTCCCAAAATATAGAATAAGCTAGCAATTGATTTAAAATGCTTGGAATTATCCAGCATGTTCACCAGAAGCTGATCTGAAATGAGCCAGGAATGCTTCAGGGATCTATAAACTGTTGGCCACGACCCTAAATTCCTCCGATTTTTTTCAAAAATCGATAAGAATTTCACCAAAATTTGTTAAATCATCTACTAATCGAGACGGAATAACGGGTGCGAAATTGCCGTCCTTAATTCATGGATACCAGAAGGCGACTAAACATTCGTGAAAAAATACCCAAAACTGCGTCTAAGTTTACCAGATATCTTTAAATATTGCTAAGGTAGCTTTCACATTTCAAATGATCGTATTGCAGTAATGTACCAACTGTCGCCAAAAAGAACAAATACAGTATAAATTGAACAGATAATATCTGGCAATTGTCCCAAAATGTAGAATTTGCTAGGAATTGATTAAAAATGCTTGGAATTATCCAGCATGTTCACCAGAAGCTGATCTAAAATGAGCCAGGAATGGTTCATGGATCTATAAACTGTCGGCAACGACCCTGAAATACTCCAATTTTTTTGACAAATCGATAAGAATGTCACCAAAATTTGTTAAATCATCTACTAATCGAGGCGGAATAACGGGTGCGAAATTGCCGTCCTTAATACATTAGATACCAGAAGTCGACTAAAGATTCGTGAAAAAATACCCAAAATTGCGGAGCAAATTACTCGATATCTTTAAATATTGTTGAAGTATCTTATTGCAGTGTAGTGCCAAATGTCGCCAAAAAGAACAAATACAGTATAAATTGCATAGAAAAAATCTAGAAATTGTCCCAAAATATAGAATAAGCTAGGAATTGATTTAAAATGCTTGGAATTATCCAGCATGTTCACCAGAAGCTGATCTAAAATGAGCCAGGAATGGATCATGGATCTATAAACTGTCGGCAACGACCCTGAATTCCTCCGACTTTTTTGAAAAATCGATAAGAATGTCACCAAAATTTGTAAAATTATCTATCAACGTGACGGAATAACGGGTGCGACATTGCCGTCCTTAATTCATTAGGTACCAGAAGTCGACTAAAGCTTCGTGAAAAAATACCCAAAACTGCGGAGCAAATTATACGATATCATTAAACATTGTTGAAGTATCTTATTGCAGTGTAGTGCCAAATGTCGCCAAAAAGAACAAATACAGTATAAATTGCATAGAAAAAATCTAGAAATTGTCCCAAAATATAGAATAAGCTAGGAATTGATTTAAAATGCTTGGAATTATCCAGCATGTTCACCAGAAGCTGATCTAAAATGAGCCAGGAATGGATCATGGATCTATAAACTGTCGGCAACGACCCTGAATTCCTCCGACTTTTTTGAAAAATCGATAAGAATGTCACCAAAATTTGTAAAATTATCTATCAACGTGACGGAATAACGGGTGCGACATTGCCGTCCTTAATTCATTAGGTACCAGAAGTCGACTAAAGCTTCGTGAAAAAATACCCAAAACTGCGGAGCAAATTATACGATATCATTAAACATTGTTGAAGTATCCTTCACATTTCAAATGATCTTATTGTAGTGTAGTGCCAAATGTCGCCAAAAAGAACAAATACAGTATAAATTGAATAGAAAAAATATAGAAATTGTCCCAAAATATAGAATAAGCTAGCAATTGATTTAAAATGCTTGGAATTATCCAGCATGTTCACCAGAAGCTGATCTGAAATGAGCCAGGAATGCTTCAGGGATCTATAAACTGTTGGCCACGACCCTAAATTCCTCCGATTTTTTTCAAAAATCGATAAGAATTTCACCAAAATTTGTTAAATCATCTACTAATCGAGACGGAATAACGGGTGCGAAATTGCCGTCCTTAATTCATGGATACCAGAAGGCGACTAAACATTCGTGAAAAAATACCCAAAACTGCGTCTAAGTTTACCAGATATCTTTAAATATTGCTAAGGTAGCTTTCACATTTCAAATGATCGTATTGCAGTAATGTACCAACTGTCGCCAAAAAGAACAAATACAGTATAAATTGAACAGATAATATCTGGCAATTGTCCCAAAATGTAGAATTTGCTAGGAATTGATTAAAAATGCTTGGAATTATCCAGCATGTTCACCAGAAGCTGATCTAAAATGAGCCAGGAATGGTTCATGGATCTATAAACTGTCGGCAACGACCCTGAAATACTCCAATTTTTTTGACAAATCGATAAGAATGTCACCAAAATTTGTTAAATCATCTACTAATCGAGGCGGAATAACGGGTGCGAAATTGCCGTCCTTAATACATTAGATACCAGAAGTCGACTAAAGATTCGTGAAAAAATACCCAAAATTGCGGAGCAAATTACTCGATATCTTTAAATATTGTTGAAGTATCTTATTGCAGTGTAGTGCCAAATGTCGCCAAAAAGAACAAATACAGTATAAATTGCATAGAAAAAATCTAGAAATTGTCCCAAAATATAGAATAAGCTAGGAATTGATTTAAAATGCTTGGAATTATCCAGCATGTTCACCAGAAGCTGATCTAAAATGAGCCAGGAATGGATCATGGATCTATAAACTGTCGGCAACGACCCTGAATTCCTCCGACTTTTTTGAAAAATCGATAAGAATGTCACCAAAATTTGTAAAATTATCTATCAACGTGACGGAATAACGGGTGCGACATTGCCGTCCTTAATTCATTAGGTACCAGAAGTCGACTAAAGCTTCGTGAAAAAATACCCAAAACTGCGGAGCAAATTATACGATATCATTAAACATTGTTGAAGTATCTTATTGCAGTGTAGTGCCAAATGTCGCCAAAAAGAACAAATACAGTATAAATTGAATAGAAAAAATATAGAAATTGTCCCAAAATATAGAATAAGCTAGCAATTGATTTAAAATGCTTGGAATTATCCAGCATGTTCACCAGAAGCTGATCTGAAATGAGCCAGGAATGCTTCAGGGATCTATAAACTGTTGGCCACGACCCTGAATTCCTCCGATTTTTTTGAAAAATCGATAAGAATTTCACCAAAATTTGTTAAATCATCTACTAATCGAGACGGAATAACGGGTGCGAAATTGCCGTCCTTAATTCATGGATACCAGAAGGCGACTAAACATTCGTGAAAAAATACCCAAAACTGCGTCTAAGTTTACCAGATATCTTTAAATATTGCTAAGGTAGCTTTCACATTTCAAATGATCGTATTGCAGTAATGTACCAACTGTCGCCAAAAAGAACAAATACAGTATAAATTGAACAGATAATATCTGGAAATTGTCCCAAAATGTAGAATTTGCTAGGAATTGATTAAAAATGCTTGGAATTATCCAGCATGTTCACCAGAAGCTGATCTAAAATGAGCCAGGAATGGTTCATGGATCTATAAACTGTCGGCAACGACCCTGAAATACTCCAATTTTTTTGACAAATCGATAAGAATGTCACCAAAATTTGTTAAATCATCTACTAATCGAGGCGGAATAACGGGTGCGAAATTGCCGTCCTTAATACATTAGATACCAGAAGTCGACTAAAGATTCGTGAAAAAACACCCAAAATTGCGGAGCAAATTACTCGATATCTTTAAATATTGTTGAAGTATCTTATTGCAGTGTAGTGCCAAATGTCGCCAAAAAGAACAAAGACAGTATAAATTGCATAGAAAAAATCTAGAAATTGTCCCAAAATATAGAATAAGCTAGCAATTGATTTAAAATGCTTGGAATTATCCAGCATGTTCACCAGAATCTGATCTGAAATGAGCCAGCAATGGTTCAGGGATCTATAAACTGTCGGCAACGAACCTGAATTACCCCGATTTTTTTCAAAAATCGATAAGAATGTCATCAAAATTTGTTAAATCATCTACTAATCGAGACGAAATAACGGGTGCAAAATTGCCGTCCTTAATTCTTTAGATACCAGAAGGCGACTAAACATTCGTGAAAAAATACCCAAAACTGCGGAGAAGTTTACCAGATATCTTTAAACATTGTTGAAGTATCTTTCACATTTCAAATAATCTTATTGCAGTGTAGTGCCACATGTCGCCAAAAAGAACAAATACAGTATAAATTGAATAGAAAAAATCTAGAAATTGTCCCAAAATATAGAATAAGCTAGGAATTGATTTAAAATGCTTGGAATTATCCAGCATGTTCACTAGATGCTGATCTGAAATGAGCCAGCAATGGTTCAGGGATCTATAAACTGTCGGCAACGACCCTGAATTACTCCAATTTTTTTGAAAAATCGATAAGAATGTCAGCAAAATTTGTTAAATCATCTACTAATCGAGACGAAATAACGGGTGCAAAATTGCCGTCCTTAATTCATTAGAAACCAGAAGTCGACTAAAGATTCGTGAAAAAATACCCAAAACTGCGGAGAAGTTTACCAGATATCTTTAAACATTGTTGAAGTATCCTTCACATTTCAAATAATCTTATTGCAATGTAGTGCCAAATGTCGCCAAAAAGAACAAATACAGTATAAATTGAATAGAAAAAATATAGAAATTGTCCCAAAATGTAGAATATGCTAGGAATTGATTTAAAATGCTTGGAATTATCCAGAATGTTCACCAGAAGCTGATCTGAAATGAGCTAGGAATTGTTCAGGGATCTATAAACTGTCGGCAACGACCCTGAATTCCTCCGACTTTTTTGAAAAATCGATAAGAATGTGTCACGTGGCGGTTACCGGGTGGCTAATTTCGCCCGGCTCCCAGCCACCACGCGACTTAAGGACTTTCCGTCCTTTCCTCCCGCTCGGTGTCGTCGCACGGAAAATCCGCGGACGCGGCGGAGCAAGCCTGGGCGCTCGCTGCTATCAGGAACGCGAAAATAGGGAAAGGCGCGCGAAATAATTACGCGAATGTTTGAAATGTTGTATTAATAAATTATTTATTATAATAAAATATACAAAAATTAACCCGACAATCTGGTCGACGCTATCTAAAACTTTCTCTCTCTCTCTCTCTCTCCCGACGCGGATGATCGCGCGCACACCGAACAAAATATATATATCAATCCCACTTACTTTGGCGGCGGCGATCTTGAAGTTGGCGGGAAAAACGCCCTCCGCTTGGTTGTTGCAGCTAACTCTTGTTTCGCCAATGTCAAACCGCAAGGCGAGATCAAAGCGTCCCAAGGTTCGCTTGTTGATTTTGTTCCTTGCTCCACCAATCTCTAACCCGCAAGGGCGAGATCCAAGTGTCACAAGGTCGTTTTTCGATCGGCAGGGAAATGTGCACTCTGGTGCACCGCTTCCACTCTCTCTCTCTCTCTCTGTCTCTTCTCTCTCTATCTACCTCTCGCTATCACTCTCTCTAAATACTATAATAAAAAACTAATACTCGCGTCGCACGGAAACGTAGCGCTTCGCCGCTAACAGTCTCGGGAGGCACCGTGTCCCGAGACACACTAATCTAAATCGTGCGATCGAGCAAGGATCGAGGGCCGATCGCGCGCCTAATTGCCCTCTCTCCTTGATTAGCCGCCGCGGCCCGCGCGCTTTCCCGCGCGATAATTACCGCGGTGCGCCGAATTTCGCGCAGCCCATTGCTCCCCACTCGGCGCATGGTCAAGGCGGCGAGCACGTGCTCAGTACCGCGGTGACCACGGCGAGATACTCGTCGCAATACCCCCCCCCCCTAAACTTCACATCTTCCCAGATGTCAAGTTTATTCATCCGGTTGGTCGCCGCCAACCTTGCACGCTTATTTGGCTACTCTTCTTCACCATTACTCTAATCGAATTATTATTATTAATATCACAAAAACTAAGCGTGCAAAGTCGGGCAAGCAACCGAATTCAGAAGGGGCGGTGGCCTCTGGTGTTATTGAGGCCACCTTCACAAACTCAACATTACCGCTCTTCTACAAACTCTACTGCAGCCCCGGGTGTTCCGGGAATACCCGAGCCAATGCCGCTCGCATCCACCCTCTATCCGCAGGCTCGGCGCTCTGGAGCTCGCTGAGAAACAGCCTGGCCTCTTGGAAAGCGCGAGCCATCCGTTCAAATTCAATCCCTGGTCCGGCAGGCACGACGATCGGTTCTGACCGAAGGGCAAGCCCCGGGGAAACGGAATCTCCGCTTCCCACCGAGTCGTCAAATGCCTCTCCGGACACTTCCATGGGCTGTACTGAGCTGGCCTCCAAGGACCCTGCTGCCTCCGCAGGAGGCATCAGCGGGGAAACACCGGATGCTTCAGCGCCCTTTCCGACCACCGTCAGATCAGCCGCGGAGCTCCGTGCGGTCTGGATCTCCGCGTATGAAGCTGACGGCGTCAGGTCGACGCTTTCGCGATCCTGCGTTTCCAATCGCTTTTGCACTCCCTTTGCTACCGGAACGTGGGGTGCCAGAGTGCGCGATGCTACGGGGGCTCCTACCTTAGCTCCCGAAACCACCCGAGGCGGCGCACTCAATCGCCTTTTAACCGAGGTGCTGTCCGTCCGTGGCGGTGGCTGGGGCTTCGGGGCCTTCAGGCGCGGGGCTACCGGCGTTGGCGCCAGTGCCGTCTCCGATCGCGGAGATCGGCGCCGGCGCTTTCCGCCCTTACCGCCACCTAAAACCTCCCATCCCCCCGCCACGTCCGCGCTCACACTCGGCGCAACACCAGCATCCACGCGGGGATGCGCTTGGGGGTGGCTCTCCCGGATCCGCCGGACTCCCATGCTCGCCAACCACGCTGCATGCGTTTCACCACAACGGGGGCAAGTATTTCTCCCAAACGCCCACAGTTGTGGCAAAACACCGAGTGCAGGGGCCGGGGACAATCTACGCGATGGTGCCCCCTCCGCCAGCAACGGTGGCATGAGCGTGGTGGCGGATCAACGGCCGGATCAACGGGCACGTCCATCCTCCCACGGAAAATGCAGCCCCAGCCCAACTCACCGGGATCACTTGCTTGCGCGGATCGACCGGTGGAGTACTTGGACGAGACTGCCTTCTCCACGCGACTCACGGCCTTAGGGCCGGACACTACCGTCTCCCTCCCGCGCGCCTGCCCTCCCGAAGTCGGAGACCGCTGGCGAGCTATCTCCACATAAGGAGCGCTCTCGACCAACGGCCCCTTCGGGTCGCTACACCCCCCAGCACCACCCACAATTTCCCTCCCCGCGCCTACCTCCTCCTCTTTCGTGAGGTGACTCGCGCTCGCGCTCGCGATCGCGGACGCGGACGCGGGCCCTCCCTTCTTTGCCCTCCTCCGCCGCTTCCTTCTTCCCGCGGAACGCTCCGAGATCGGCCCCTCTGCTGATGTTGTGGCCTGGGGCAGGAGTACGCCTGAAGTCGGCTTCTGCGGCAGTGCCTTGTAGAGGCGCTCAAAATCTTCATCCGCAGGCGACGAGCTCGAGAAGTAGTCGTCCATCTCGAGCTGACGTCGCGGATTCCATTTGAGACGGCGCCTCGCCATAAGCCTCTGCCGCATCGCCTCCTCCCGACGCAAATCCTCGGCGTATCCGGCGGGAAAGATGTTGCGCGGGGCCTCTTCTCGCCCTGCCGGAACCTCCATGGGCTCGACGACAGGGCTGGCCGGCTCAACCGCTGCCACCGCTATTTCTACGACGGCCGCCTGCCCGTCACCCATGGGCGGCGTAACCGCCATGATGTTGCTGTTGCCGGGCGTTGTCGTCCGCAGGCCTGGGTCCGCAGATGTTGATGCGGCCCCGCCGCTCATCACCTCTAGCACCTCCATCTCCTCGTCCGAGGCGTTTATGAGCAGCGCGTCCTCCTCATCTGTCGGGACGCTGTCCCGGCGAGCTTGCAGCTCCAGCCGGAGCAGCTTCTCGAGGCACTCCTCATCTCCCTTACTGTTCTCCACCCCCGGAGCTGGCTCGACGGGGATGTCTTCCTCCATTCTTCCACCTTCTGCCACCTGCAAAATGGAAAAAATTAGTCAATATCACGCTAATCACTACACTTACACTTAACCTCTACCACGACACAAGAACAGATACTGACTTCCGACACTTCGTCGGTCGGCACGTTGGCTCGCCTCGGTGGTATATATCGCTTTAGGTGCTGAATATGCACCTTAGAAGTCTTCCGGCCAGCATCTTCGAGAAGAAAGACTGTATCACCAAGCACTTCTTTAATCTCGAAGGGACCAAAATATTTTGGTGCCAGCTTACCGGAGACTCCCTTCGCAGCATCCGAAAGCGTGCTCTCGCGCCTCCATACGAGGTCGCCCACCTGAAACGACGCGCCTCTTTTATTGCGATTATACGCGCGGGCGTTGCGCTCCTGGGATGCATCGTTATGCTTCCTCACGAGATCCCAAAGAACGTCCAATCGTTTCAGACGGTCAAGCCAATGCTCAGGGTCCGCACGAACAACTACCTTCTCTCCCTCAACTTCACGTCGCAAACTCTTCACTGGCTGTGGGTGGCGCCCGTAATTCAAG
Source organism: Sycophaga agraensis (assembly GCA_018906755.1). Lineage (NCBI taxonomy): Eukaryota > Metazoa > Arthropoda > Insecta > Hymenoptera > Pteromalidae > Sycophaga > Sycophaga agraensis. The sequence goes on from JACCIE010000275.1 coordinate 15,621, forward strand.
AACGCCGGCGAGACCTTTTGCTAGCTTGCACGGCCGTATTAATCGCATGTCGGAACTCATGCAAGTGCTCGTCCCACTGTCGATGATCAGCCTCGACGAACGTGGCAATCATCGTTTTTAACGTTCTATTTGTACGCTCAACCGGATTGGCTTGGGGGTGATAGGGAGGCGTGGTTACATGCTTCACACCAAAATCCTCCAACATCTCCCGGAGATGCTTATTAACGAACTCTGTACCATTGTCCGTCAATAAGAACTCGGGAGTCTCCCACCTAAATAACACCAACTCTTCAAAAGCTTTCGCCACTGCCTTCCCGTTAGCCGCACGCAATGGTTTCGACTCAATCCACCTCGTAAAAAGATCCTGAAACACTAGAATGTATTTAAATTGGCTCTTACTACGAGGCAGCTCCATCACGTCTGCAGCCACCACTGCCCATGGCCTCTCCACGATTCGCTTACCCATCAGCCCTTTAGGACCCGCCTGAGAGACTTTATAGCGCTGGCATTCGCTACACTGCTGCACGTATTCACGCACTTGGTAGTAAAAACCAGGCCAATAATACTCCCTCCTTACCCTGTCGTAAGTCTTCTCGATTCCAAGATGACCCGACGACGGGTGGCGATGTGCCTGCTCGATCACTCCAACTCTATACTCGTCTGGTACGACGAGTCTCCACCCCTCCTCTTCAAACGAGATCGGATCCAGGATCTCATCAGTAGAATAACGATAAAGCATGCCATCTATCACTTTCCATCCCGGAAATTTTCGAGGCCAACGCTGAATCTCGTTTATTCTGTCATGATACCAAGGATCCGAGATCGTCTCAAAATTCGCCACAATCGCAATCTCTCTATCGATCCCTCTAGAGAGAGCATCAGGAACCTTGTTGAGTGCGCCTTTTGTATGCACAATCTCGAAATCCCACTGCTGCATCTCGAGGGCCCAACGCGCTAGCCTCCCTGTAGGGTCTTTAAGATTTTTAAGCCAAGTTAGAGCGCTATGATCTGTTTTAGCAACAAATTCATAAGCCTCCAAATATGGCCTCAGTTTTTTAATTGCCCATAATAAGGCCAGGCACTCCTTTTCCGACGTAGTATAATTCCTCTCAGCCGGATTTAAGACACGGCTGATATACACGATCGGATGCTCAAACCCATCGTCATCTTCCCGAGTCAAAACAGCTCCAATAGCGTAATCACTAGCATCGCTTTGGACCGTAAATGACTTAGAAAAATTCGGACGAGCAAGCACAGGGGCCTTTACAAGCGCGTTCTTCAAAGCATTAAACGCAACCTCTTGTTCTCCCTGCCACTCCCACGGTTGATCTTTCTTTAACAACTTCGTGAGAGGCACTTTAAGCTCGGACTCTTTCTCAATAAACCATGCGTACCAGCCCACCATACCCAAAAACGTACGCAACTCTTTCACATTCTTGGGTGCCGGATAGTTCAGGACCGGCTCAACCCTTTCCGGGTCCGGCCTTAATCCGTCAGGATCCAGCCGGTAACCTAGGAAACGCACACTCGAACAACAAAATTCACACTTCTCACGATTTACCTCGAGTCCGGCTTCCACAATCGTACGCAACACAAACTCTACCCATTTCAGGTGCTCTTCGAACGTTTGCGTCACCACTATCAGATCGTCCAAATACGCGAAAACGTGAGGCTCTACCTCGGGTCCGAATAAGGCCCCGATTAACCTACAAAACGTCATCGGCGCATTTTTCAATCCGAAGGGTAAACGAACGAATTGCCATTGACCGGAGCCAGGCACAGCAAAAGCTGTAAATTGCCGGCTAACTTCAGTCAAGAACACCTGGAAGTAAGCTTTCTTTAGGTCGATTTTAGAGATATACCTAGCTTCGCGCAACTTATCCAAAATCGAATCTATATTCGGTAAAGGATAGTTATCGCGCCTAGTCGTCTTATTTACATCTCTAAAATCTATACAAAACCTATAGCTCCCTTCTCGCTTGACAATCACTGGTGCACTACACCACTCACTAGCGCTACGCTCAATAATCCCTTTCTCAAACATCTTCTGCACTTCTTCTTGAGCAAACTCGAGAACCTTGGGAGACATACGCCTAGGCGCGTGTCTCACCGGCACAGCACCCTGGACATCGATGTGGTGTTCAATAAGAGTCGTAAACCCGTGAAGCTCTCCGGGTTCTGGAAGTAACTTTTCCATCAAAGCCTTCACTTGTTCTCGCTCCTCACTTCGTATTTCAACGATGCCACAGCACTCTGCGAAAATTCTCGGATCTGAACTCAATTCACCAACTTTTGAGAAAGGACGCCATCTTCCACCAGGAATCCTCCAGAAACATCCTACCAGCGATAACTCAAAACCGTACTTGAGACCAAAATCTACCCCGAGAATGACAGGGTGACCGGTATCCGGCACGATTCTAAGATCAACTGCCTGCTCGATATTCTCTACTTCAAAGAGAACTTCAAGCACTCCAAGGATTTTCTGAGTTCCCCCAGTAACTCCACGCACCGCTAGCTGAGCCGGTTTCCATTTATCTTTAAACGCCTTTGCTTCTTCAGGGTCGATCAAAGAAATCATGGAACCTGGATCAAACAATGCACACACATCTTTGCCGTTCAATCGAACCGTTAGGTACATTCGGTTGTCGGTTATAACACCGGCCACCGTCTGCTCCTTACTATTCGATTGTTTCGGCACAGCACCCTTGAGTACGCCTGTAGCCAGACGGGACAGCGAATTCCTCAGTGAACTCGCGGATCCTTCACCCGCAGCTTTGTTCGAAGCCTCTCTGCTGCTTGGTAGAGGCGGAAACTCCAAACTCTGCGCAGGCGTCCGACTAGGCACCTCAACGCGAACTCGATTCGAAGGCTTGTCCGGCATTGTATCGAGCAGCTTACAGGCTGTGGAGAGCCTCTGGAGCTCATCCGTCAACTCCTGAGAAGCTCGAAGCGTCTTCTCGAGATGCTCTCTCTCTTTCTCACACTCACTCTGTGTCTCTCGATTTTGACGCTCCTGACTCGACTCTTCCTGCCTAACTTCCTTCTCTCGACGTTCCACCACTCTCAATCTTTCACTCGTCCTCTCGCTCACTACCGTTTCCCCGCAGGGCCCAGGGGACGCGTCTGTTGCCCTGCTTTGGCGTTTCCCAGGCTCTCCCTTAAGTGCGCACAGTTCGGGCAAGTCCGGAAAACTACTCCAGGGCAGTCGCAAACTTGACACGCTACCTGTGGGCTAGCAGTTTGGCAGGCGCTCGCGTTGTGTCCCGGAAGCCTGCATTTATAGCAGACTCGCTTCGGGCACATAGAGGCTCTATGTCCAATGCCGTTACACGTGTAGCACTGTCCATAAAACGGAGCATTCGCCACAGGTGTCGGCATTGGAGTCGGGGCATGCAGCTGAACATACGAGGGCCCGGGCCATGTTTTAGATGGCTGCACTTGGCCGCTTCGCTGTCCGCTTCCAAACTCCCGTCTTCCAACCCCCTGGGGAGGCAGATTCGAGCGCATTGGCGCTATCTGCCCCGTAACACGACTCTGCTGCTCCGGCTGGTGCTGTTGCCTCGCTATGCCTTCTAGCAAAGCTACCTCACCGCTATCACTACTCCCGCTACCGCTCGCCGACGTACTCTTCTTCTTCTTCTTTCTCTTCTTCTTCTTCGACGCAGCGGGCGGCAGGCTAGGAGCCGTAGATGCAGCATGTACCCCAACTTTATCTTCAATTCTTTTCTCCACCTTTTTCTTGCTCGATGACGGGTCGAGTGACGGAGACTCAAACCTATCATCAATCCGTTGGATGTCCTCCAAGCGCTTACCCCACTGAACCAGCGACCGCACGTCCGGCATATCTTTATCCATGATATACCGCCGGTAAGTCGGCAAGATCTGCTCAAAGATCATCCTCTTCTGGCGGCGTTCCGACGGCGGGCGACGCATAGCGTTCGCCTTCGTCTGGAACGCATCCACAAACCTCGCGATCGTCTCTCCTTCTCTCTGGCGCAAACACTGGAGATCTCTGAGCAGAGTCGAATCGCTAACTATCGTGCAGTACTTGTTCTGGAAGGCTTGCACGAAAGACTCCCAATCCACAAACATACGTTGGACGCGGTGGTACCATTTCCGAGCGTCATCCACGAAAGCCGATTGCAAGGAGCCTATTAAACATCTACCTGAAACTCCCAGCTGCTCCTTGAATAACTCGAGACCCTCAAGGAAATCCCACGCATCCTCCGTATCTCTACCCGCAAAAGAAAGACGTGCATCTCGCAACGCCCGTCTGCAGCGGGTTATGTCGCGAAAACTCACGTCTCTCTCTCTAGTCAAACTATCATCGCTACTCCTCCGGGCCATGGTTGTTGCCAACTGAAGATCGCCCGCGGCTGACTCAGTCGTCGAAGGTAAAACCTGCCGACTGCGTCTCCTCTGAGCAGTATCCTCGACTCTCAATCTATCACGACGACTCACTAACTTGCTCGGACGCGGCGCCGACATCAACACGGATTCTTCTTCTGACGATCCGCTCTGTGAAGAGTCATCCGCATCCGAACTCACCAACACCTTGTTTGCTTTCTTCAAGGAAACCTTCCTTTTATGCGGCGTAGAGGCCGCTGCAGGAGGCTTCCCTGTCTAACTTTCTTCTCTCGCTCTCTCTCTCTCCCGACGCGGATGATCGCGCGCACACCGAACAAAATATATATATCAATCCCACTTACTTTGGCGGCGGCGATCTTGAAGTTGGCGGGAAAAACGCCCTCCGCTTGGTTGTTGCAGCTAACTCTTGTTTCGCCAATGTCAAACCGCAAGGCGAGATCAAAGCGTCCCAAGGTTCGCTTGTTGATTTTGATCCTTGCTCCACCAATCTCTAACCCGCAAGGGCGAGATCCAAGTGTCACAAGGTCGTTTTTCGATCGGCAGGGAAATGTGCACTCTGGTGCACCGCTTCCACTCTCTCTCTCTCTCTCTGTCTCTTCTCTCTCTATCTACCTCTCGCTATCACTCTCTCTAAATACTATAATAAAAAACTAATACTCGCGTCGCACGGAAACGTAGCGCTTCGCCGCTAACAGTCTCGGGAGGCACCGTGTCCCGAGACACACTAATCTAAATCGTGCGATCGAGCAAGGATCGAGGGCCGATCGCGCGCCTAATTGCCCTCTCTCCTTGAATAGCCGCCGCGGCCCGCGCGCTTTCCCGCGCGATAATTACCGCGGTGCGCCGAATTTCGCGCAGCCCATTGCCCCCCACTCGGCGCATGGTCAAGGCGGCGAGCACGTGCTCAGTACCGCGGTGACCACGGCGAGATACTCGTCGCAAATGTCACCAAAATTTGTAAAATTATCTATCAACGTGACGGAATAACGTGTGCGACATTGCCGTCCTTAATTCATTAGGTACCAGAAGTCGACTAAAGCTTCGTGAAAAAATACCCAAAACTGCGGAGCAAATTATACGATATCATTAAATATTGTTGAAGTATCTTTCACATTTCAAATGATCTTATTGCAGTGTAGTGCCAAATGTCGCCTAAAAGAACAAATACAGTATAAATTGAATAGAAAAAATCTAGAAATTGTCCCAAAATATAGAATAAGCTAGCAATTGATTTAAAATGCTTGGAATTATCCAGCATGTTCACCAGATGCTGATCTGAAATGAGCCAGGAATGGTTCAGGGATCTATAAACTGTCGGCAACGACCCTGAATTACTCCAATTTTTTTGAAAAATCGATAAGAATTACACCAAAATTTGATAAATCATGTACTAATCGAGACGGAATAACGGGTGCGAAATTGCCGTCCTTAATTCATTAGATACCAGAAGTCGACTAAAGATTCGTGAAAAAAGACCCAAAACTGCGTCTAAGTTTACCAGATATCTTTAAATATTGCTAAGGTAGCTTTCACATTTCAAATGATCTTATTGCAGTAATGTACCAACTGTCGCCAAAAAGAACAAATACAGTATAAATTGAACAGATAATATCTGGAAATTGTCCCAAAATGTAGAATTTGCTAGGAATTGATTAAAAATGCTTGGAATTATCCAGCATGTTCACCAGAAGCTGATCTAAAATGAGCCAGGAATGGTTCATGGATCTATAAACTGTCGGCAACGACCCTGAATTCCTCCGACTTTTTTGAAAAATCGATAAGAATGTCACCAAAATTTGTAAAATTATCTATCAACGTGACAGAATAACGGGTGCGACATTGCCGTCCTTAATTCATTAGGTACCAGAAGTCGACTAAAGCTTCGTGAAAAAATACCCAAAACTGCGGAGCAAATTATACGATATCATTAAACATTGTTGAAGTATCTTTCACATTTCAAATAATCTTATTGCAGTGTAGTGCCAAATGTCTCCAAAAAGAACAAATACAGTATAAATTGAATAGAAAAAATATAGAAATTGTCCCAAAATATAGAATAAGCTAGGAATTGATTTAAAATGCTTGGAATTATCCAGCATGTTCACTAGATGCTGATCTGAAATGAGCCAGAAATGGTTCAGGGATCTATAAACTGTCGGCAACGACCCTGAATTCCTCCGACTTTTTTGAAAAATCGATAAGAATGTCACCAAAATTTGTAAAATTATCTATCAACGTGACGGAATAACGGGTGCGACATTGCCGTCCTTAATTCATTAGGTACCAGAAGTCGACTAAAGCTTCGTGAAAAAATACCCAAAACTGCGGAGCAAATTATACGATATCATTAAACATTGTTGAAGTATCTTTCACATTTCAAATAATCTTATTGCAGTGTAGTGCCAAATGTCTCCAAAAAGAACAAATACAGTATAAATTGAATAGAAAAAATCTAGAAATTGTCCCAAAATATAGAATAAGCTAAGAATTGATTTAAAATGCTTGGAATTATCCAGCATGTTCACCAGATGCTGATCTGAAATGAGCCAGGAATGGTTCAGGGATCTATAAACTGTCGGCAACGACCCTGAATTACTCCAATTTTTTTGAAAAATCGATAAGAATTACACCAAAATTTGATAAATCATGTACTAATCGAGACGGAATAACGGGTGCGAAATTGCCGTCCTTAATTCATTAGATACCAGAAGTCGACTAAAGATTCGTGAAAAAAGACCCAAAACTGCGGAGCAAATTACTCGATATCTTTAAATATTGTTGAAGTATCTTTCACATTTCAAATGATCTTATTGTAGTGTAGTGCCAAATGTCGCTTATCCAAACAAATACAGTCTAAATTGAATAGAAAACATCTCGAATTTGTCCCAAATTGTAGAATATGCTAGGAATTGATTAAAAGTGTTTGGAATTATTCAGGATGTTCATCAGAAGCTGATCTGAAATGAGCCAGGGATGGTTCAGGGATCTATAGAATGTCGGCAACGATCCTGAATTACCCCGATTTTTTTCAAAAATCGATAAGAATGTCATCAAAATTTGTTAAATCATCTACTAATCGAGACGAAATAACGGGTGCAAAATTGCCGTCCTTAATTCTTTAGATACCAGAAGGCGACTAAACATTCGTGAAAAGATACCCAAAACTGCGGAGAAGTTTACCAGATATCTTTAAACATTGTTGAAGTATCCTTCACATTTCAAATAATCTTATTGCAGTGTAGTGCCAAATGTCGCCAAAAAGAACAAATACAGTATAAATTGAACAGAAAACATCTAGAAATTGTCACAAAATGTAGAATATGCTAGGAGTTGACTAAAAATGCTTGGAATTATCCAGCATGTTCACCAGAAGCTGATCTGAAATGAGCCAAGAATGGTTCAGGGATCTATAAACTGTTGGCCACCACCCTGAATTCCTCCAATTTTTTTGAAAAATCGATAAGAATTACACCAAAATTTGATAAATCATGTACTGACCGAGACGGAATAACGGGTGCGAAATTGCCGTCCTTAATTCATTAGATACCAGAAGTCGACTAAAGATTCGTGAAAAAAGACCCAAAACTGCGGAGCAAATTACTCGATATCTTTAAATATTGTTGAAGTATCTTTCACATTTCAAATGATCTTATTGTAGTGTAGTGCCAAATGTCGCTTATCCAAACAAATACAGTCTAAATTGAATAGAAAACATCTAGAATTTGTCCCAAATTGTAGAATATGCTTGGAATTGATTAAAAGTGTTTGGAATTATTCAGGATGTTCATCAGAAGCTGATCTGAAATGAGCCAGGGATGGTTCAGGGATCTATAGAATGTCGGCAACGACCCTGAATTACCCCGATTTTTTTCAAAAATCGATAAGAATGTCATCAAAATTTGTTAAATCATCTACTAATCGAGACGAAATAACGGGTGCAAAATTGCCGTCCTTAATTCTTTAGATACCAGAAGGCGACTAAACATTCGTGAAAAAATACCCAAAACTGCGGAGAAGTTTACCAGATATCTTTAAACATTGTTGAAGTATCTTTCACATTTCAAATAATCTTATTGCAGTGTAGTGCCACATGTCGCCAAAAAGAACAAATACAGTATAAATTGAATAGAAAAAATCTAGAAATTGGCCCAAAATATAGAATAAGCTAGGAATTGATTTAAAATGCTTGGAATTATCCAGCATGTTCACTAGATGCTGATCTGAAATGAGCCAGCAATGGTTCAGGGATCTATAAACTGTCGGCAACGACCCTGAATTACTCCAATTTTTTTGAAAAATCGATAAGAATGTCACCAAAATTTGTTAAATTTTGTACTAATCGAGGCGGAATAACGGGTGCGAAATTACCGTCTTTAATTCATTAGAAACCAGAAGTCGACTAAAGATTCGTGAAAAAATACCCAAAACTGCGGAGCAAATTACTCGATATCTTTAAATATTGTTGAAGTATCTTTCACATTTCAAATGATTTTATTGTAGTGTAGTGCCAAATGTCGCTTATCCAAAAAAATACAGTCTAAATTGAATAGAAAACATCTAGAATTTGTCCCAAATTGTAGAATATGCTAGGAATTGATTAAAAGTGTTTGGAATTATCCAGGATGTTCATCAGAAGCTGATCTGAAATGAGCCAGGGATGGTTCAGGGATCTATAGAATGTCGGCAACGACCCTGAATTACCCCGATTTTTTTCAAAAATCGATAAGAATGTCATCAAAATTTGTTAAATCATCTACTAATCGAGACGAAATAACGGGTGCAAAATTGCCGTCCTTAATTCTTTAGATACCAGAAGGCGACTAAACATTCCTGAAAAAATACCCAAAACTGCGGAGCAAATTACTCGATATCTTTAAATATTGTTGAAGTATCTTATTGCAGTGTAGTGCCAAATGTCGCCAAAAAGAACAAATACAGTATAAATTGCATAGAAAAAATCTAGAAATTGTCCCAAAATATAGAATAAGCTAGGAATTGATTTAAAATGCCTTGGAATTATCTAGCATGTTCACTAGATGCTGATCTGAAATGAGCCAGCAATGGTTCAGGGATCTATAAACTGTCGGCAACGACCCTGAATTACTCCAATTTTTTTGAAAAATCGATAAGAATGTCACCAAAATTTGTTAAATTTTGTACTAATCGAGGCGGAATAACGGGTGCGAAATTGCCGTCCTTAATTCATTAGAAACCAGAAGTCGACTAAAGATTCGTGAAAAAATACCCAAAACTGCGGAGCAAATTAATCGATATCTTTAAATATTGTTGAAGTATCTTTCACATTTCAAATGATCTTATTGCAGTGTAGTGCCAAATGTCGCCAAAAAGAACAAATACAGTATAAATTGAATAGAAAAAATCTAGAAATTGTCCCAAAATATAGAATAAGCTAGGAATTGATTTAAAATGCTTGGAATTATCCAGCATGTTCACCAGATGCTGATCTGAAATGAGCCAGCAATGGTTCAGGGATCTATAAACTGTCGGCAACGACCCTGAATTACTTCAATTTTTTTGAAAAATGGATAAGAATTACACCAAAATTTGATAAATCATGTACTAATCGAGACGGAATAACGGGTGCGAAATTGCCGTCCTTAATTCATTAGATACCAGAAGTCGACTAAAGATTCGTGAAAAAAGACCCAAAACTGCGGAGCAAATTACTCGATATCTTTAAATATTGTTGAAGTATCTTTCACATTTCTAATGATCTTATTGTAGTGTAGTGCCAAATGTCGCTTATCCAAACAAATACAGTCTAAATTGAATAGAAAACATCTCGAATTTGTCCCAAATTGTAGAATATGCTAGGAATTGATTAAAAGTGTTTGGAATTATTCAGGATGTTCATCAGAAGCTGATCTGAAATGAGCCTGGGATGGTTCAGGGATCTATAGAATGTCGGCAACGACCCTGAATTACCCCGATTTTTTTCAAAAATCGATAAGAATGTCATCAAAATTTGTTAAATCATCTACTAATCGAGACGAAATAACGGGTGCAAAATTGCCGTCCTTAATTCTTTAGATACCAGAAGGCGACTAAACATTCGTGAAAAAATACCCAAAACTGCGGAGAAGTTTACCAGATATCTTTAAACATTGTTGAAGTATCTTTCACATTTCAAATAATCTTACTGCAGTGTAGTGCCAAATGTCGCCAAAAAGAACAAATACAGTATAAATTGAATAGAAAAAATCTAGAAATTGTCCCAAAATATAGAATAAGCTAAGAATTGATATAAAATGCTTGGAATTATCCAGCATGTTCACCAGATGCTGATCTGAAATGAGCCAGGAATGGTTCAGGGATCTATAAACTGTCGGCAACGACCCTGAATTACTCCAATTTTTTTGAAAAATCGATAAGAATTACACCAAAATTTGATAAATCATGTACTAATCGAGACGGAATAACGGGTGCGAAATTGCCGTCCTTAATTCATTAGATACCAGAAGTCGACTAAAGATTCGTGAAAAAAGACCCAAAACTGCGGAGCAAATTATACGATATCATTAAATATTGTTGAAGTATCTTTCACATTTCAAATGATCTTATTGCAGTGTAGTGCCAAATGTCGCCAAAAAGAACAAATACAGTATAAATTGAATAGAAAAAATATAGAAATTGTCCCAAAATGTAGAATATGCTAGGAATTGATTAAAAGTGTTTGGAATTATCCAGGATGTTCATCAGAAGCTTATCTGAAATGAGCCAGGGATGGTTCAGGGATCTATAGAATGTCGGCAACGACCCTGAATTACCCCGATTTTTTTCAAAAATCGATAAGAATGTCATCAAAATTTGTTAAATCATCTACTAATCGAGACGAAATAACGGGTGCAAAATTGCCGTCCTTAATTCTTTAGATACCAGAAGGCGACTAAACATTCGTGAAAAAATACCCAAAACTGCGGAGCAAATTACTCGATATCTTTAAATATTGTTGAAGTATCTTTCACATTTCAAATGATCTTATTGCAGTGTAGTGCCAGATTTCGCCAAAAAGAACAAATACCGTATAAATTGAACAGAAAACATCTAGAAATTGTCCTAAAATGTAGAATGTGTTAGGAATTGATTAAAAATGCTTGGAATTCTCCAGCATGTTCACCAGAAGCTGATCTGAAATGAGCCAGGAATGCTTCAGGGATCTATAAACTGTCGGCAACGACCCTGAATTCCTCCGACTTTTTTTGAAAAATCGATAAGAATGTCACCAAAATTTGTAAAATTATCTATCAACGTGACGGAATAACGGGTGCGACATTGCCGTCCTTAATTCATTAGGTACCAGAAGTCGACTAAAGCTTCGTGAAAAAATACCCAAAACTGCGGAGCAAATTATACGATATCATTAAATATTGTTGAAGTATCCTTCACATTTCAAATTGATCTTATTGTAGTGTAGTGCCACATGTCGCCAAAAAGAACAAATACAGTATAAATTGAATAGAAAAAATCTAGAAATTGTCCCAAAATGTAGAATATGCTAGGAATTGATTAAAAGTGTTTGGAATTATCCAGGATGTTCATCAGAAGCTGATCTGAAATGAGCCAGGGATGGTTCAGGGATCTATAGAATGTCGGCAACGACCCTGAATTACCCCGATTTTTTTCAAAAATCGATAAGAATGTCATCAAAATTTGTTAAATCATCTACTAATCGAGACGAAATAACGGGTGCAAAATTGCCGTCCTTAATTCTTTAGATACCAGAAGGCGACTAAACATTCGTGAAAAAATACCCAAAACTGCGGAGCAAATTACTCGATATCTTTAAATATTGTTGAAGTATCTTTCACATTTCAAATGATCTTATTGCATTGTAGTGTCAGATTTCGCCAAAAAGAACAAATACCGTATAAATTGAACAGAAAACATCTAGAAATTGTCCCAAAATGTAGAACTTGCTAGGAATTGATTAAAAATGCTTGGAATTATCCAGCATGTTCATCAGAAGCTGATCTAAAATGAGCCAGGAATGGTTCATGGATCTATAAACTGTCGGCAACGACCCTGAAATACTCCAATTTTTTTGAAAAATCGATAAGAATGTCACCAAAATTTGTTAAATCATCTACTAATCGAGGCGGAATAACGGGTGCGAAATTGCCGTGCTTAATACATTAGATACCAGAAGTCGACTAAAGATTCGTGAAAAAATACCCAAAATTGCGGAGCAAATTACTCGATATCTTTAAATATTGTAAGGTGCTTTCAATTTCAAATATCTTATTGCAGTAATGTAGTGCCAAATGTCGCCAAAAAGAACAAATACAGTATAAATTGCATAGAAAAAATCTAGAAATTGTCCCAAAATATAGAATAAGCTAGGAATTGATTTAAAATGCTTGGAATTATCCAGCATGTTCACTAGATGCTGATCTGAAATGAGCCAGCAATGGTTCAGGGATCTATAAACTGTCGGCAACGACCCTGAATTACTCCAATTTTTTTGAAAAATCGATAAGAATGTCACCAAAATTTGTTAAATTTTGTACTAATCGAGGCGGAATAACGGGTGCGACATTGCCGTTCTTAATTCATTAGGTACCAGAAGTCGACTAAAGCTTCGTGAAAAAATACCCAAAACTGCGGAGCAAATTATACGATATCATTAAACATTGTTGAAGTATCTTTCACATTTCAAATAATCTTATTGCAGTGTAGTGCCAAATGTCGCCAAAAAGAACAAATACAGTATAAATTGAATAGAAAAAATCTAGAAATTGTCCCAAAATATAGAATAAGCGAAGAATTGATTTAAAATGCTTGGAATTATCCAGCATGTTCACCAGATGCTGATCTGAAATGAGCCAGGAATGGTTCAGGGATCTATAAACTGTCGGCAACGACCCTGAATTACTCCAATTTTTTTGAAAAATCGATAAGAATGTACACCAAAATTTGATAAATCATTGTACTAATCGAGACGGAATAACGGGTGCGAAATTGCCGTCCTTAATTCATTAGATACCAGAAGTCGACTAAAGATTCGTGAAAAAAGACCCAAAACTGCGGAGCAAATTACTCGATATCATTTAAATATTGTTGAAAGTATCTTTCACATTTCAAATGATCTTATTGTAGTGTAGTGCCACATGTCGCTTATCAAACAAATACAGTCTAAATTGAATAGAAAAACATCTCGAATTTGTCCCCAAATTGTAGAATATGCTAGGAATTGATTAAAAGTGTTTGGAATTATCAGGATGTTCATCAGAAGCTGATCTGAAATGAGCCAGGGATGGTTCAGGGATCTATAGAATGTCGGCAACGATCCTGAATTACCCCGATTTTTTCAAAAATCGATAAGAATGTCATCAAAATTGTTAAATCATCTACTAATCGAGACGAAATAACGGGTGCGAAAATTGCCGTCCTTAATTCTTTAGATACCAGGAAGGCGACTAAACATTCGTGAAAAATACCCAAAACTGCGGAGCAAGTTTACCAAGATATCTTTAAACATTGTTGAAGTATCCTTCACATTTCAAATGATCTTATTGCAGTGTAGTGCCAAATGTCGCCAAAAAGAACAAATACAGTATAAATTGAACAGAAAACATCTAGAAATTGTCACAAAATGTAGAATATGCTTAGGAATTGACTAAAAAATGCTTGGAATTATCCAGCATGTTCACCAGAAGCTGATCTGAAATGAGCCCAGAATGGCTTCAGGGATCTATAAATGTTGGCCAACGAACCCTGAATTCCTCCACTTTTTGTGAAAAATCGATAAGAATTACACCAAATTTGATAAATCATGTACTGATCCGAGACGGAATAACGGGTGCGAAATTGCCGTCCTTAATTCATTAGATACCAGAAGTCGACTAAAGTTCGTGAAAAAGACCCAAAACTGCGGAGCAAATTACTACGATATCTTTAAATATTGTTGAAGTATCTTCACATTTCAAATGATCTTATTGTAGTGTAGTTGCCAAATGTCGCGTATCCAAACAAATACAGTCTAAATTGAATAGAAAAACATCTAGAATTTGTCCCAAATTGTAGAATATGCTAGGAATTGATTAAAAGTGTTTGGAATTATTCAGGATGTTCATCAGAAGCTGATCTGAAATGAGCCAGGGATGGTTCAGGGATCTATAGAATGTCGGCACGACCCTGAATTACCTCCGATTTTTTTCAAAAATCGATAAGAATGTCATCAAAATTTGTTAAATCATCTACTAATCGAGACGAAATAACGGGTGCAAAATTGCCGTCCTTAATTCCTTTAGATACCAGAAGGCGACTAAACATTCGTGAAAAATACCCAAAACTGCGGAGAAGTTTACCAGATATCTTTAAACATTGTTGAAGTATCTTTCACATTTCAAATAATCTTATTGCAGTGTAGTGCCACATGTCGCCAAAAAGAACAAATACAGTATAAATTGAATAGAAAAAAATCTCAG
>JACCIE010000276.1:0-30404 GCA_018906755.1 Sycophaga agraensis
GTCAGGTTGCTCGTCAATATCCATGGCAATGGATGGGGTCTCCTGCGAACAGGATACACGCCCTCCATCGCCATGGTCTCCTTGATTGTTCATTTTTTTTCTTAACCAGAGCTGTCAAGAAAAAACTGAACGCCGACGCAACATGGTGTTTGCGGCAAGAAGTATGAGACAGCCCTGCAATGAGAAATTTGTTACGGCCAGTACATTACGTGGGGACAACAAGCACCCTGGCAACGTAACAACTGCAAATAAAGTTTATAAAGGAAAAGGGTATACGAAACCAAGGATATGGGAGGTTCGATACAGACACTCGCTGGTCCTCAAAATCTGATCCACCTAAACATATGTACAATGATTACAAAAAAAACTAAAATTTATATCAAGGGTGAGGGCATCGCTGCACATCATACGTGCAGGGGACGGGTCAAGGTGCTGCGCTTTATGAGTCCTCTTCAATTAGTTTAATGCACTGCCAAAATTATACATTTGTCCTAAAAGCCAGAACCGTAAATTTGTTTTAAAAATTGATAGATTTTTATCATGGAAAATTAGTTTCCTTTGAGAATCTAAGGTATAAAATCACGGATCCTGATGGAGGAAAGGAGAGCATAGAAAATATTCTACAATTAATTTTTCAACCCAACTCTTGACTAAAGTTCGTGTTGATGATTTATATTTTTGAAATAAAGCTATCCCGAAACTTTATTACTTAAACCTATGGAAACGTATGCACTATTAACATGTGTTCAGATTCATTCAGTTTAATTGTTAATGTAAATATATATCTATATATATACCGCCCTGTATCATTATCTATTTTAATAAATTTCCAATATTGAATGTGTTTTTGTGTGACATTTATAATTACTGATTATGTTCTTTTGTACGTTTATTAAATATTTGCGAAACATTATTTTTCATTTGCACCTCATGCGACTAGTAAAGATTCGTTTCATACATAATACCTTAAAAGTGATGATATGAGTCATCTTCTATTAGTTTAAAGTACGGCCAAAAATTATACATTTGTCGTAAAAGCAAGAACCGTAAATTTGTTTTAAAAACTGAGGGTCTTTATAATAGAAAAATAATTACGTATGAGAATCTAAGGTATAAAATCACGGATCCTGTTGAAGGAAAGGAGAGCATAGAAAATATTCTGCAATTAATTTTTCAACCCAACTCTTGACTAGACTTCGTGCGAATGTTTACTATTATTTGAAATAAACCTATCGCGAAACGTCATTACTTAAACCCATGGAAACGGATGCACAATTAGCATGTGTTTATATTCATTTAGTTTAATTGTTACTGTAAATATATATCTATATCTATATCGCCCTGTATGATTATCTATTTTAATAAATTTGCATTATTGAATGTATTTTTGTGTGACATTTATAATTACTGATTATGTTCTTTTGTAGGTTTATTAAATTTTTGAAATGCATTATTTTTCCTCTGCACCTCATGCGACTAGTTAAGATTCGATCCATACATAATACTTTAAAAGTGGTAATTAGAGTCCTCTTCAATTAGTTTAAAGCACTGCCAAAAATTATACATTTGTCCTAAAAGCCAGAACCGTAAATTTGTTTTAAAAATTGATATATTTTTATCATGGAAAATTAGTTTCCTTTGAGAATCTAAGGTATAAAATCACGGATCCTGATGAAGGAAAGGAGAGCATAGAAAATATTCTACAATTAATTTTTCAACCCAACTCTTGACTAAAGTTCGTGTTGATGATTTATATTTTTGAAATAAAGCTATCGCGAAACTTCATTACTTAAACCCATGGAAACGTATGCACAATTAGCATGTGTTTATATTCATTAAGTTTAATTGTCAATGTAACTATATATCTATATCTATATTCCCCAGTATCATTATCTATTTTAATAAATTTGCATTATTGAATGTATTTTTGTGTGACATTTATAATTACTGATTATGTTCTTTTGTAGGTTTATTAAATTTTAGCGATGCATTATTTTTCCTCTGCACCTCGTGCGACTAGTTAAGATACGGATCCATACATAATACCTTAAAAGTGATGATATGAGTCATCTTCAATTAGTTTAAAGTACGGCCAAAAATTATACATTTGTCGTAAAAGCAAGAACCGTAAATTAGTTTTGAAAATTGATAGATTTTTATCATAGAAACTATTCTACAATTACTTTTGTATCAGAATCTAAGGTATAAAATCACGGATCCTGATGGAGGAAAGGAGAGCATAGAAAATATTCTACAATTAATTTTTCAACCCAACTCTTGACTAAAGTTCGTGTTGATGATTTATATTTTTGAAATAAAGCTATCCCGAAACTTTATTACTTAAACCTATGGAAACGTATGCACTATTAACATGTGTTCAGATTCATTCAGTTTAATTGTTAATGTAAATATATATCTATATATATACCGCCCTGTATCATTATCTATTTTAATAAATTTCCAATATTGAATGTGTTTTTGTGTGACATTTATAATTACTGATTATGTTCTTTTGTACGTTTATTAAATATTTGCGAAACATTATTTTTCATTTGCACCTCATGCGACTAGTAAAGATTCGTTTCATACATAATACCTTAAAAGTGATGATATGAGTCATCTTCTATTAGTTTAAAGTACGGCCAAAAATTATACATTTGTCGTAAAAGCAAGAACCGTAAATTTGTTTTAAAAACTGAGGGTCTTTATAATAGAAAAATAATTACGTATGAGAATCTAAGGTATAAAATCACGGATCCTGTTGAAGGAAAGGAGAGCATAGAAAATATTCTGCAATTAATTTTTCAACCCAACTCTTGACTAGACTTCGTGCGAATGTTTACTATTATTTGAAATAAACCTATCGCGAAACGTCATTACTTAAACCCATGGAAACGGATGCACAATTAGCATGTGTTTATATTCATTTAGTTTAATTGTTACTGTAAATATATATCTATATCTATATCGCCCTGTATGATTATCTATTTTAATAAATTTGCATTATTGAATGTATTTTTGTGTGACATTTATAATTACTGATTATGTTCTTTTGTAGGTTTATTAAATTTTTGAAATGCATTATTTTTCCTCTGCACCTCATGCGACTAGTTAAGATTCGATCCATACATAATACTTTAAAAGTGGTAATTAGAGTCCTCTTCAATTAGTTTAAAGCACTGCCAAAAATTATACATTTGTCCTAAAAGCCAGAACCGTAAATTTGTTTTAAAAATTGATATATTTTTATCATGGAAAATTAGTTTCCTTTGAGAATCTAAGGTATAAAATCACGGATCCTGATGAAGGAAAGGAGAGCATAGAAAATATTCTACAATTAATTTTTCAACCCAACTCTTGACTAAAGTTCGTGTTGATGATTTATATTTTTGAAATAAAGCTATCGCGAAACTTCATTACTTAAACCCATGGAAACGTATGCACAATTAGCATGTGTTTATATTCATTAAGTTTAATTGTCAATGTAACTATATATCTATATCTATATTCCCCAGTATCATTATCTATTTTAATAAATTTGCATTATTGAATGTATTTTTGTGTGACATTTATAATTACTGATTATGTTCTTTTGTAGGTTTATTAAATTTTAGCGATGCATTATTTTTCCTCTGCACCTCGTGCGACTAGTTAAGATACGGATCCATACATAATACCTTAAAAGTGATGATATGAGTCATCTTCAATTAGTTTAAAGTACGGCCAAAAATTATACATTTGTCGTAAAAGCAAGAACCGTAAATTAGTTTTGAAAATTGATAGATTTTTATCATAGAAACTATTCTACAATTACTTTTGTATCAGAATCTAAGGTATAAAATCACGGATCCTGATGGAGGAAAGGAGAGCATAGAAAATATTCTACAATTAATTTTTCAACCCAACTCTTGACTAAAGTTCGTGTTGATGATTTATATTTTTGAAATAAAGCTATCCCGAAACTTTATTACTTAAACCTATGGAAACGTATGCACTATTAACATGTGTTCAGATTCATTCAGTTTAATTGTTAATGTAAATATATATCTATATATATACCGCCCTGTATCATTATCTATTTTAATAAATTTCCAATATTGAATGTGTTTTTGTGTGACATTTATAATTACTGATTATGTTCTTTTGTACGTTTATTAAATATTTGCGAAACATTATTTTTCATTTGCACCTCATGCGACTAGTAAAGATTCGTTTCATACATAATACCTTAAAAGTGATGATATGAGTCATCTTCTATTAGTTTAAAGTACGGCCAAAAATTATACATTTGTCGTAAAAGCAAGAACCGTAAATTTGTTTTAAAAACTGAGGGTCTTTATAATAGAAAAATAATTACGTATGAGAATCTAAGGTATAAAATCACGGATCCTGTTGAAGGAAAGGAGAGCATAGAAAATATTCTGCAATTAATTTTTCAACCCAACTCTTGACTAGACTTCGTGCGAATGTTTACTATTATTTGAAATAAACCTATCGCGAAACGTCATTACTTAAACCCATGGAAACGGATGCACAATTAGCATGTGTTTATATTCATTTAGTTTAATTGTTACTGTAAATATATATCTATATCTATATCGCCCTGTATGATTATCTATTTTAATAAATTTGCATTATTGAATGTATTTTTGTGTGACATTTATAATTACTGATTATGTTCTTTTGTAGGTTTATTAAATTTTTGAAATGCATTATTTTTCCTCTGCACCTCATGCGACTAGTTAAGATTCGATCCATACATAATACTTTAAAAGTGGTAATTAGAGTCCTCTTCAATTAGTTTAAAGCACTGCCAAAAATTATACATTTGTCCTAAAAGCCAGAACCGTAAATTTGTTTTAAAAATTGATATATTTTTATCATGGAAAATTAGTTTCCTTTGAGAATCTAAGGTATAAAATCACGGATCCTGATGAAGGAAAGGAGAGCATAGAAAATATTCTACAATTAATTTTTCAACCCAACTCTTGACTAAAGTTCGTGTTGATGATTTATATTTTTGAAATAAAGCTATCGCGAAACTTCATTACTTAAACCCATGGAAACGTATGCACAATTAGCATGTGTTTATATTCATTAAGTTTAATTGTCAATGTAACTATATATCTATATCTATATTCCCCAGTATCATTATCTATTTTAATAAATTTGCATTATTGAATGTATTTTTGTGTGACATTTATAATTACTGATTATGTTCTTTTGTAGGTTTATTAAATTTTAGCGATGCATTATTTTTCCTCTGCACCTCGTGCGACTAGTTAAGATACGGATCCATACATAATACCTTAAAAGTGATGATATGAGTCATCTTCAATTAGTTTAAAGTACGGCCAAAAATTATACATTTGTCGTAAAAGCAAGAACCGTAAATTAGTTTTGAAAATTGATAGATTTTTATCATAGAAACTATTCTACAATTACTTTTGTATCAGAATCTAAGGTATAAAATCACGGATCCTGATGGAGGAAAGGAGAGCATAGAAAATATTCTACAATTAATTTTTCAACCCAACTCTTGACTAAAGTTCGTGTTGATGATTTATATTTTTGAAATAAAGCTATCCCGAAACTTTATTACTTAAACCTATGGAAACGTATGCACTATTAACATGTGTTCAGATTCATTCAGTTTAATTGTTAATGTAAATATATATCTATATATATACCGCCCTGTATCATTATCTATTTTAATAAATTTCCAATATTGAATGTGTTTTTGTGTGACATTTATAATTACTGATTATGTTCTTTTGTACGTTTATTAAATATTTGCGAAACATTATTTTTCATTTGCACCTCATGCGACTAGTAAAGATTCGTTTCATACATAATACCTTAAAAGTGATGATATGAGTCATCTTCTATTAGTTTAAAGTACGGCCAAAAATTATACATTTGTCGTAAAAGCAAGAACCGTAAATTTGTTTTAAAAACTGAGGGTCTTTATAATAGAAAAATAATTACGTATGAGAATCTAAGGTATAAAATCACGGATCCTGTTGAAGGAAAGGAGAGCATAGAAAATATTCTGCAATTAATTTTTCAACCCAACTCTTGACTAGACTTCGTGCGAATGTTTACTATTATTTGAAATAAACCTATCGCGAAACGTCATTACTTAAACCCATGGAAACGGATGCACAATTAGCATGTGTTTATATTCATTTAGTTTAATTGTTACTGTAAATATATATCTATATCTATATCGCCCTGTATGATTATCTATTTTAATAAATTTGCATTATTGAATGTATTTTTGTGTGACATTTATAATTACTGATTATGTTCTTTTGTAGGTTTATTAAATTTTTGAAATGCATTATTTTTCCTCTGCACCTCATGCGACTAGTTAAGATTCGATCCATACATAATACTTTAAAAGTGGTAATTAGAGTCCTCTTCAATTAGTTTAAAGCACTGCCAAAAATTATACATTTGTCCTAAAAGCCAGAACCGTAAATTTGTTTTAAAAATTGATATATTTTTATCATGGAAAATTAGTTTCCTTTGAGAATCTAAGGTATAAAATCACGGATCCTGATGAAGGAAAGGAGAGCATAGAAAATATTCTACAATTAATTTTTCAACCCAACTCTTGACTAAAGTTCGTGTTGATGATTTATATTTTTGAAATAAAGCTATCGCGAAACTTCATTACTTAAACCCATGGAAACGTATGCACAATTAGCATGTGTTTATATTCATTTAGTTTAATTGTCAATGTAACTATATATCTATATCTATATTCCCCAGTATCATTATCTATTTTAATAAATTTGCATTATTGAATGTATTTTTGTGTGACATTTATAATTACTGATTATGTTCTTTTGTAGGTTTATTAAATTTTAGCGATGCATTATTTTTCCTCTGCACCTCGTGCGACTAGTTAAGATACGGATCCATACATAATACCTTAAAAGTGATGATATGAGTCATCTTCAATTAGTTTAAAGTACGGCCAAAAATTATACATTTGTCGTAAAAGCAAGAACCGTAAATTAGTTTTGAAAATTGATAGATTTTTATCATAGAAAATATTCTACAATTACTTTTGTATCAGAATCTAAGGTATAAAATCACGGATCCTGATGAAGGAAAGGAGAGCATAGAAAATATTCTACAATTAAATTTTAAACAAAATCTTGATTAGACTTCGTGTTGATGATCTATATTTTTGAAATAAAGCTATCCTGAAACTTCATTACTTAAACATATGCAAACGTATGCACAATTAACATGTGTTTATATTCATTTAGTTTAATTGTTACTGTAAATATATATCTATATCTATATCCCCCAGTATGATTATCTATTTTAATAAATTTGCATTATTGAATGTATTTTTGTGTGACATTTATAATTACTGATTATGTTCTTTTGTAGGTTTATTAAATTTTAGCGATGCATTATTTATCCGCTGCACCTCATGCGACTAGTTAAGATTCGATTCATACATAATGCTTTAAACGTGGTAATTAGAGTCCTCTTCAATTAGTTTAAAGCACTGCCAAAAATTATACATTTGTCGTAAAAGCAAGAACCGTAAATTTGTTTTGAAAATTGATAGATTTTTATCATAGAAAATATTCTACAATTACTTTTGTATCAGAATCTAAGGTATAAAATCACGGATCCTGATGAAGGAAAGGAGAGCATAGAAAATATTCTACAATTAAATTTTAAACAAAATCTTGACTAGACTTCGTGTTGATGATCTATATTTTTGAAATAAAGCTATCCCGAAACTTCATTACTTAAACCCATGAAAACGTATGCACAATTAGCATGTGTTTATATTCATTTAGTTTAATTGTTACTGTAAACATATATCTATATCTATATTCCCCAGTATCATTATCTATTTTAATAAATTTGCATTATTGAATGTATTTTTGTGTGACATTTATAATTACTGATTATGTTCTTTTGTAGGTTTATTAAATTTTAGCGATGCATTATTTTTCCTCTGCACCTCGTGCGACTAGTTAAGATTCGGATCCATACATAATATTTCAAAAGTGGTAATATGAGTCCTCTTCAATTAGTCTATAGCACTGCCAAAAATTATACATTCGTCGTAAAAGCAAGAACCCTAAATTTGTTTTAAAAATTGTTAGATTTTTATATTTGTGTGACATTTATAATTACTGATTATGTTCTTTTGTATGTTTATTAAATTTTTGCGTTGCATTATTTTTCCTCTGCACCTCGTGCGACTAGTTGAGATTCGGATCCATACATAATACCTTAAAAGTGATGATATGAGTCAACTTCGATTAGTTTAAAGTACTGCCAAAAATTATACATTTGTCGTAAAAGCAATAACCCCAAATTTGTTTTAAAAACTGAGGGTCTTTATAATAGAAAAATAATTTCGTATGAGAATCTAAGGTATAAAATCACGGATCTTGATGGAGGAAAGGAGAGCATAGAAAATATTGTGCAATTAATTTTTAAACCCAACTCTTAACTAGACTTCGTGCGAATGTTTACTATTATTTGAAATAAACCTATCGCGAAACGTCATTACTTAAACCCATGGAAACGTATGTACAATTAGCATGTGTTTATATTCATTTAGTTTAATTGTCAATGTAACTATATATCTATATTTATATCCCCCAGTATCATTATGTATTTTAATAAATTTGCATTATTGAATGTATTTTTGTGTGACATTTATAATTACTGATTATGTTCTTTCGTACGTTTATTAAATTTTTGCGTTGCATTATTTTTCCTCTGCACCTCATGCGACTAGTTAAGATTCGATTCATACATAATATTTCAAAAGTGGTAATATGAGTCCTCTTCAATTAGTCTATAGCACTGCCAAAAATTATACATTCGTCGTAAAAGCAAGAACCCTAAATTTGTTTTAAAAATTGTTAGATTTTTATATTCGTGTGACATTTATAATTACTGATTATGTTCTTTTGTACGTTTATTAAATTTTTGCGTTGCATTATTTTTCCTCTGCAGCTCGTGCGACTAGTTGAGATTCGGATCCATACATAATACTTTAAAAGTGATGATATGAGTCAACTTCGATTAGTTTAAAGTACTGCCAAAAATTATACATTTGTCGTAAAAGCAATAACCCCAAATTTGTTTTAAAAACTGAGGGTCTTTATAATAGAAAAATAATTACGTATGAGAATCTAAGGTATAAAATCACGGATCCAGATGGAGGAAAGGAGAGCATAGAAAATATTCTACAATTAAGTTTTCAACCCAACTCTTGACTAGACTTCGTGCGAATGATTACTGTTGTTTGAAATAAAGCTATCCCGAAACTTCATTACTTAAACCCAAGGAAACGTATGCACAATTAGCATGTGTTTATATTCATTTAGTTTAATTGTTACTGTAAATATATATCTATATCTATATCGCCCTGTATCATTATATATTTTAATAAATTTGCATTATTGAATGTATTTTTGTGTGAAATTTATAATTACTGATTATGTTCTTCTGTACGTTTATTAAATTTTAGCGATGCATTATTTATCCGTTGCACCTCATTCGACTAGTTAAGATTGGATTCATACATAATACTTTAAACGTGGTAATTAGAGTCCTCTTCAATTAGTTTAAACCACTGCAAAAAATTATACATTTGTCGTAAAAGCAAGAACCGTAAATTTGTTTTAAAAACTGAGGGTCTTTATCATAGGAAAATTACTTTCCTTTGAGAATCTAAGGTATAAAATCACGGATCCAGATGGAGGAAAGGAGAGCATAGAAAATATTCTACAATTAAGTTTTCAACCCAACTCTTGACTAGACTTCGTGCGAATGTTTACTATTATTTGAAATAAACCTATCGCGAAACTTCATTACTTAAACCCATGAAAACGTATGCACAATTAGCATGTGTTTATATTCATTTAGTTTAATTGTTACTGTAAACATATATCTATATCTATATTCCCCAGTATCATTATCTATTTTAATAAATTTGCATTATTGAATGTATTTTTGTGTGACATTTATAATTACTGATTATGTTCTTTTGTAGGTTTATTAAATTTTAGCGATGCATTATTTTTCCTCTGCACCTCGTGCGACTAGTTGAGATTCGGATCCATACATAATACCTTAAAAGTGATGATATGAGTCAACTTCGATTAGTTTAAAGTACTGCCAAAAATTATACATTTGTCGTAAAAGCAATAACCCCAAATTTGTTTTAAAAACTGAGGGTCTTTATAATAGAAAAATAATTTCGTATGAGAATCTAAGGTATAAAATCACGGATCTTGATGGAGGAAAGGAGAGCATAGAAAATATTGTGCAATTAAGTTTTCAACCCAACTCTTGACTAGACTTCGTGCGAATGATTACTATTATTTGAAATAAACCTATCGCGAAACTTCATTACTTAAACCCATGGAAACGGATGCACAATTAGCATGTGTTTATATTCATTTAGTTTAATTGTCAATGTAACTATATATCTATATCTATATCGCCCTGTATCATTATATATTTTAATAAATTTGCATTATTGAATGTATTTTTGTGTGAAATTTATAATTACTGATTATGTTCTTCTGTACGTTTATTAAATTTTAGCGATGCATTATTTATCCGCTGCACCTCATTCGACTAGTTAAGATTGGATTCATACATAATACTTTAAACGTGGTAATTAGAGTCCTCTTCAATTAGTTTAAAGCACTGCCAAAAATTATACATTTGTCGTAAAAGCAAGAACCGTAAATTTGTTTTAAAAACTGAGGGTCTTTATCATAGGAAAATTACTTTCCTTTGAGAATCTAAGGTATAAAATCACGGATCCAGATGGAGGAAAGGAGAGCATAGAAAATATTCTACAATTAAGTTTTCAACCCAACTCTTGACTAGACTTCGTGCGAATGTTTACTATTATTTGAAATAAACCTATCGCGAAACTTCATTACTTAAACCCATGAAAACGCATGCACAATTAGCATGTGTTTATATTCATTTAGTTTAATTGTTACTGTAAATATATATCTATATCTATATCGCCCTGTATCATTATATATTTTAATAAATTTGCATTATTGAATGTATTTTTGTGTGAAATTTATAATTACTGATTATGTTCTTTTGTAGGTTTATTAAATTTTAGCGATGCATTATTTATCCGCTGCACCTCATGCGACTAGTTAAGATTCGATTCATACATAATGCTTTAAACGTGGTAATTAGAGTCCTCTTCAATTAGTTTAAAGCACTGCCAAAAATTATACATTTGTCGTAAAAGCAAAAACCGTAAATTAGTTTTGAAAATTGATAGATTTTTATCATAGAAAATATTCTACAATTACTTTTGTATCAGAATCTAAGGTATAAAATCACGGATCCTGATGAAGGAAAGGAGAGCATAGAAAATATTCTACAATTAATTTTTAAACCCAACTGTTGAGTAGACTTCGTGCGAATAATTACTATTATTTGAAATAAAGCTATCGCGAAACTTCATTACCTACTCCTATGGGAACGTATGCACAATTAGCATGTGTTTATATTCATATAGTTTAATTGTTACTGTAAATATATATCTATATCTATATCCCCCAGTATCATTATCTATTTTAATAAATTTGCATTATTAAATGTGTTTTTGTGTGACATTTATAATTACTGATTATGTTCTTTTGTAGGTTTATTAAATTTTAGCGATGCATTATTTATCCGCTGCACCTCATGCGACTAGTTAAGATTCGATTCATACATATTGCTTTAAACGTGGTAATTAGAGTCCTCTTCAATTAGTTTAAAGCACTGCCAAAAATTATACATTTGTCGTAAAAGCAAAAACCGTAAATTAGTTTTGAAAATTGATAGATTTTTATCATAGAAAATATTCTACAATTACTTTTGTATCAGAATCTAAGGTATAAAATCACGGATCCTGATGAAGGAAAGGAGAGCATAGAAAATATTCTACAATTAATTTTTAAACCCAACTGTTGAGTAGACTTCGTGCGAATAATTACTATTATTTGAAATAAAGCTATCGCGAAACTTCATTACTTAAACCCATGGAAACGTATGCACAATTAGCATGTGTTTATATTCATTTAGTTTAATTGTTACTGTAAATATATATCTATATCTATATCCCCCAGTATGATTATCTATTTTAATAAATTTGCATTATTGAATGTATTTTTGTGTGACATTTTACTGATTATGTTCTGTTGTACGTTTATTAAATTTTTGCGTTGCATTAGTTTTCCTCTGCACCTCGTGCGACTAGTTGAGATTCGGATCCATACATAATACTTTAAAAGTGATGATATGAGTCAACTTCGATTAGTTTAAAGTACTGCCAAAAATTATACATTTGTCGTAAAAGCAATAACCCCAAATTTGTTTTAAAAACTGAGGGTCTTTATAATAGAAAAATAATTTCGTATGAGAATCTAAGGTATAAAATCACGGATCTTGATGGAGGAAAGGAGAGCATAGAAAATATTGTGCAATTAATTTTTAAACCGAACTCTTGACTAGACTTCGTGCGAATGTTTACTATTATTTGAAATAAACCTATCGCGAAACTTCATTACTTAAACCCATGAAAACGTATGCACAATTAGCATGTGTTTATATTCATTTAGTTTAATTGTTACTGTAAATATATATCTATATCTATATCGCCCTGTATCATTATATATTTTAATAAATTTGCATTATTGAATGTATTTTTGTGTGAAATTTATAATTACTGATTATGTTCTTTTGTAGGTTTATTAAATTTTAGCGATGCATTATTTATCCGCTGCACCTCATGCGACTAGTTAAGATTCGATTCATACATAATGCTTTAAACGTGGTAATTAGAGTCCTCTTCAATTAGTTTAAAGCACTGCCAAAAATTATACATTTGTCGTAAAAGCAAGAACCGTAAATTAGTTTTGAAAATTGATAGATTTTTATCATAGAAAATATTCTACAATTACTTTTGTATCAGAATCTAAGGTATAAAATCACGGATCCTGATGAAGGAAAGGAGAGCATAGAAAATATTCTACAATTAAGTTTTCAACCCAACTCTTGACTAGACTTCGTGCGAATGTTTACTATTATTTGAAATAAACCTATCGCGAAACGTCATTACTTAAACCCATGGAAACGGATGCACAATTAGCATGTGTTTATATTCATTTAGTTTAATTGTTACTGTAAATATATATCTATATCTATATTCCCCAGTATCATTATCTATTTTAATAAATTTGCATTATTGAATGTATTTTTGTGTGACATTTATAATTACTGATTATGTTCTTTTGTAGGTTTATTAAATTTTTAGCGATGCATTATTTTTCCTCTGCACGTCATTCGACTAGTTAAGATTGGATCCATACATAATACCTTAAAAGTGATGATATGAGTCAACTTCATTTAGTTTCAAGTACTGCCAAAAATTATACATTTCTCGTAAAAGCAAGATCCCTAAATTTGTTTTAAAAACTGAGGGTCTTTATCATAGAAAAATTGTTTCGTATGAGACTCTAAGGTATGAAATCACGGATTCTGATGGAGGAAAGGAGAGAATAGATAATATTCTACAATTAATTTTTAAACCCAACTCTTGACAAGACTTCGTGCGAATGATTACTGTTGTTTGAACTAAAGCTATCACGAAACTTCATTACCTACTCCTATGGGAACGTATGCACAATTAGCATGTGTTTATATTCATATAGTTTAATTGTTACTGTAAATATATATCTATATCTATATCTCCCAGTATCATTATCTATTTTAATAAATTTGCATTGTTGAATGTATTTTTGTGTGACATTTATAATTACTGATTATGTTCTTTTCTACGTTTATTAAATTTTTGAAATGCATTACTTTTCCTCTGCACCTCATGCGACTAGTTAAGATTCGATCCATACATAATACTTTAAAAGTGGTAATATGAGTCCTCTTCAATTAGTTTAAAGCACTGCCAAAAATAATACATTTGTCGTAAAAGCAAGAACCGTAAATTTGTTTTAAAAATTGATAGATTTTTATCATGGAAAATTAGTTTCCTTTGAGAATCTAAGGTTTAAAATCATGGATCCTGATGAAGGGAAGGAGAGCATAGAAAATATTATACAATTAATTTTTAAACCCAACTGTTGAGTAGACTTCGTGCGAATGATTACTGTTGTTTGAAATAAAGGTATCACGAAACTTCATTACTTAAACCCATGGAAACGTATGCACAATTAGCATGTGTTTATATTCATTTAGTTTAATTGTTACTGTAAATATATATCTATATCTATATTCCCCAGTATCATTATCTATTTTAATAAATTTGCATTATTGAATGTATTTTTGTGTGACATTTATAATTACTGATTATGTTCTTTTGTACGTTTATTAAATTTTTGCGTTGCATTATTTTTCCTCTGCACCTCGTGCGACTAGTTAAGATTTGGATCCATACATAATACCTTAAAAGTGATGATATGAGTCAACTTCAATTAGTTTCAAGTACTGCCAAAAATTATACATTTGTCGTAAAAGCAAGAACCGTAAATTAGTTTTGAAAATTGATAGATTTTTATCATAGAAAATATTCTACAATTACTTTTGTATCAGAATCTAAGGTATAAAATCACGGATCCTGATGAAGGAAAGGAGAGCATAGAAAATATTCTACAATTAAATTTTAAACCAAAACTTGACTAGACTTCGTGTTGATGATCTATATTTTTCAAATAAAGCTATCCCGAAACTTCATTACTTAAACATATGCAAACGTATGCACAATTAACATGTGTTTATATTCATTTAGTTTAATTGTTACTGTAAATATATATCTATATCTATATCGCCCTGTATCATTATGTATTTTAATAAATTTGCATTATTGAATGTATTTTTGTGTGACATTTATAATTACTGATTATGTTCTTTTGTAGGTTTATTAAATTTTAGCGATGCATTATTTATCCGCTGCACCTCATGCGACTAGTTAAGATTCGATTCATACATAATGCTTTAAACGTGGTAATTAGAGTCCTCTTCAATTAGTTTAAAGTACGGCCAAAAATTATACATTTGTCGTAAAAGCATGAACCGTAAATTAGTTTTGAAAATTGATAGATTTTTATCTTAGAAAATATTCTACAATTACTTTTATATCAGAATCTAAGGTATAAAATCACGGATCCTGATGAAGGAAAGGAGAGCATAGAAAATATTCTACAATTAAATTTTAAACCAAATCTTGACTAGACTTCGTGTTGATGATCTATATTTTTGAAATAAAGCTATCCCGAAACTTCATTACTTAAACATATGCAAACGTATGCACAATTAACATGTGTTTATATTCATTTAGTTTAATTGTTACTGTAAATATATATATATATATATTCGACTTCGTGCGAATGATTACTATTATTTGAAATAAACCTATCGCGAAACTTCATTACTTAAACCCATGGAAACGTATGCACAATTAGCATGTGTTTATATTCATTTAGTTTAATTTTTACTGTAAATATATATTTATATCTATATCGCCCAGTGTCATTATGTATTTTAATAAATTTGCATTATTGAATGTGTTTTTGTGTGACATTTATAATTACTGATTATGTTGTTTTGTAGGTTTATTAAATTTTAGCGATGCATTATTTTTCCTCTGCACGTCATTCGACTAGTTAAGATTGGATCCATACATAATACCTTAAAAGTGATGATATGAGTCAACTTCATTTAGTTTCAAGTACTGCCAAAAATTATACATTTCTCGTAAAAGCAAGATCCCTAAATTTGTTTTAAAAACTGAGGGTCTTTATCATAGAAAAATTGTTTCGTATGAGACTCTAAGGTATGAAATCACGGATTCTGATGGAGGAAAGGAGAGAATAGATAATATTCTACAATTAATTTTTAAACCCAACTCTTGACAAGACTTCGTGCGAATGATTACTGTTGTTTGAACTAAAGCTATCACGAAACTTCATTACCTACTCCTATGGGAACGTATGCACAATTAGCATGTGTTTATATTCATATAGTTTAATTGTTACTGTAAATATATATCTATATCTATATCTCCCAGTATCATTATCTATTTTAATAAATTTGCATTGTTGAATGTATTTTTGTGTGACATTTATAATTACTGATTATGTTCTTTTCTACGTTTATTAAATTTTTGAAATGCATTACTTTTCCTCTGCACCTCATGCGACTAGTTAAGATTCGATCCATACATAATACTTTAAAAGTGGTAATATGAGTCCTCTTCAATTAGTTTAAAGCACTGCCAAAAATAATACATTTGTCGTAAAAGCAAGAACCGTAAATTTGTTTTAAAAATTGATAGATTTTTATCATGGAAAATTAGTTTCCTTTGAGAATCTAAGGTTTAAAATCATGGATCCTGATGAAGGGAAGGAGAGCATAGAAAATATTCTACAATTAATTTTTAAACCCAACTGTTGAGTAGACTTCGTGCGAATGATTACTGTTGTTTGAAATAAAGGTATCACGAAACTTCATTACTTAAACCCATGGAAACGTATGCACAATTAGCATGTGTTTATATTCATTTAGTTTAATTGTTACTGTAAATATATATCTATATCTATATTGCCCAGTATCATTATCTATTTTAATAAATTTGCATTATTGAATGTATTTTTGTGTGACATTTATAATTACTGATTATGTTCTTTTGTACGTTTATTAAATTTTTGCGTTGCATTATTTTTCCTCTGCACCTCGTGCGACTAGTTTAGATTTGGATCCATACATAATACCTTAAAAGTGATGATATGAGTCAACTTCAATTAGTTTCAAGTACTGCCAAAAATTATACATTTGTCGTAAAAGCAAGAACCGTAAATTTGTTTTAAAAATTGATAGATTTTTATCATGGAAAATTAGTTTCCTTTGAGAATCTAAGGTATAAAATCACGGGTCCTGATGGAGGAAAGGAGAGCATAGAAAATATTCTACAATTAATTTTTAAACCGAACTGTTGAGTAGACTTCGTGCGAATGATTACTGTTGTTTGAAATAAAGCTATCACGAAACTTCATTACTTAAACCCATGGAAACGTATGGACAATTAGCATATGTTTATATTCATTTAGTTTAATTGTTACTGTAAATATATATCTATATCTATATTCCCCAGTATCATTATCTATTTTAAACATCGTGCATCGGCGCGATAGTGGAGGAACTGTGGCGGCGCGGCGCGGTGGTGGGGTACGCACGGCGCGGCGCGATGGTGGGGGCAACTGCTCTCGGGCCGGCTCTTGACTATATCCGAGAGCGCGGACCCGGACGAGAGCCCCCTTATATTTTTACGGTGTTTTTAAATTTCTTTAGTTTTCACGGGTATGGCTCGTTTTTCTAGGGTAACATACTGACTGAGGTATCATAAATTGTTTAAATCAACGCGTAATTCGTATTTTTAATTCGTTAATTATTGAGCATATTTCAGGCTGTTGGGCGGTCCGTAAGCCATGCACCGAAACGAGTAAAATTGCGCAGTTCGAATGCATATTACGGATGGTCGTTGAATAGTTTGTGTTGAAAACCAAGACCGTATCGATCCTAAGATTAAATATTGACTGAGGAATCTTAAATTGTGTAAATCAAGAGATAATTATTATTTCTAATTCGTTAACAAGCGAGCACATTTCAGGCTGTTGGGCGGCCCGTAATCCATGCGCCGAAACGAGTAAAACGCGTCTTTCGAATGCATATTACGGACGGTCGTTGAACAGTTTGCATTAAAATCAAACACAGCATCGTTCCTCGGTTCGACTACAGACCGAGGAATCTGAGATTTTTTAAATCAAGTCGTAATTAGTATTTTTAATTCCTGAATAAGTGTCCGCATTTCAGGCTGTTCGGCGGCCCGTAAGACTTATGCGCCGAAATGAGTAAAATGCGCCTTTCAAATGCATTTTACGGACGGTTATTGAACAGTTTGTGTTAAAAACAAATACAGTGTCGATCCTCAGATCGAGTTCTGACCGAGGAATCTTAGGTTGTTTAAATCAAGGCGTAATTAATATTTTGAATTGCTGAATATTTGACCGCATTTCAGGCTGTTCGGCGGCCCGTAAGACTTATGCGCCGAAATCAGTAAAATGCATCATTCGAATGCAATTTACGGGCGGTAATTAAATAGTTTCTATTAACAACGATCATAGTATCAATCCGCAGATCGAGTACTGACAGAGGAATTTTGGATTGTTTAAATGAAAGCGTAATTAGTATTTTTAATTCATTAATAACCAAGCGCATTTCAGGCTGTTCGACGGCACATAAGCCATGCGCTGAAACGAGTAATATGCGCCTTTCGAACGCATTTTACGGACAATGAATTAACGGTTTGGATTTAAAGCAAATACAGTATCGATCGTCAGACCGAGTACTGACCAAGGAATCTTAGATTGTTTGAATCAAGTGGTAATTAGTATTTTTAATTTGTTGATAACCGAACGCTTTTCAGTCTGTGCGACGGTCCGTAAGCCATGCGCTGAATCGAGCAATATGAATCCTCTTCAATTAGTTTAAAATACTGCCAATAATTATACATTTGTCCTAAAAGCCAGAACCGTAAATTTGTTTTAAAAATTGATATATTTTTATCATGGAAAATTAGTTTCCTTTGAGAATCTAAGGTATAAAATCACGGGTCCTGATGGAGGAAAGGAGAGCATAGAAAATATTCTACAATTAATTTTTCAACCCAACTCTTGACTAACGTTCGTGTTGATGATTTATATTTTTGAAATAAAGCTATCGCGAAACTTCATTACTTAAACCCATGGAAACGTATGCACAATTAGCATGTGTTTATATTCATTTAGTTTAATTGTCAATGTAACTATATATCTATATCTATATTCCCCAGTATCATTATCTATTTTAATAAATTTGCATTATTGAATGTATTTTTGTGTGACATTTATAATTACTGATTATGTTCTTTTGTAGGTTTATTAAATTTTAGCGATGCATTATTTTTCCTCTGCACCTCGTGCGACTAGTTAAGATACGGATCCATACATAATACCTTAAAAGTGATGATATGAGTCATCTTCAATTAGTTTAAAGTACGGCCAAAAATTATACATTTGTCGTAAAAGCAAGAACCGTAAATTAGTTTTGAAAATTGATAGATTTTTATCATAGAAAATATTCTACAATTACTTTTGTATCAGAATCTAAGGTATAAAATCACGGATCCTGATGAAGGAAAGGAGAGCATAGAAAATATTCTACAATTAAATTTTAAACAAAATCTTGATTAGACTTCGTGTTGATGATCTATATTTTTGAAATAAAGCTATCCCGAAACTTCATTACTTAAACATATGCAAACGTATGCACAATTAACATGTGTTTATATTCATTTAGTTTAATTGTTACTGTAAATATATATCTATATCTATATCCCCCAGTATGATTATCTATTTTAATAAATTTGCATTATTGAATGTAAATTTTTGTCACATTTTGTGTGACATTTATAATTACTGATTATGTTCTTTTGTAGGTTTATTAAATTTTAGCGATGCTTTATTTATCCGCTGCACCTCATGCGACTAGTTAAGATTCGATTCATACATAATGCTTTAAACGTGGTAATTAGAGTCCTCTTCAATTAGTTTAAAGCACTGCCAAAAATTATACATTTGTCGTAAAAGCAAGAACCGTAAATTTGTTTTGAAAATTGATAGATTTTTATCATAGAAAATATTCTACAATTACTTTTGTATCAGAATCTAAGGTATAAAATCACGGATCCTGATGAAGGAAAGGAGAGCATAGAAAATATTCTACAATTAAATTTTAAACAAAATCTTGACTAGACTTCGTGTTGATGATCTATATTTTTGAAATAAAGCTATCCCGAAACTTCATTACTTAAACCCATGAAAACGTATGCACAATTAGCATGTGTTTATATTCATTTAGTTTAATTGTTACTGTAAACATATATCTATATCTATATTCCCCAGTATCATTATCTATTTTAATAAATTTGCATTATTGAATGTATTTTTGTGTGACATTTATAATTACTGATTATGTTCTTTTGTAGGTTTATTAAATTTTAGCGATGCATTATTTTTCCTCTGCACCTCGTGCGACTAGTTAAGATTCGGATCCATACATAATATTTCAAAAGTGGTAATATGAGTCCTCTTCAATTAGTCTATAGCACTGCCAAAAATTATACATTCGTCGTAAAAGCAAGAACCCTAAATTTGTTTTCAAAATTGTTAGATTTTTATATTTGTGTGACATTTATAATTACTGATTATGTTCTTTTGTACGTTTATTAAATTTTTGCGTTGCATTATTTTTCCTCTGCACCTCGTGCGACTAGTTGAGATTCGGATCCATACATAATACCTTAAAAGTGATGATATGAGTCAACTTCGATTAGTTTAAAGTACTGCCAAAAATTATACATTTGTCGTAAAAGCAATAACCCCAAATTTGTTTTAAAAACTGAGGGTCTTTATAATAGAAAAATAATTTCGTATGAGAATCTAAGGTATAAAATCACGGATCTTGATGGAGGAAAGGAGAGCATAGAAAATATTGTGCAATTAATTTTTAAACCCAACTCTTAACTAGACTTCGTGCGAATGTTTACTATTATTTGAAATAAACCTATCGCGAAACGTCATTACTTAAACCCATGGAAACGGATGCACAATTAGCATGTGTTTATATTCATTTAGTTTAATTGTTACTGTAAATATATATCTATATCTATATCGCCCTGTATCATTATATATTTTAATAAATTTGCATTATTGAATGTATTTTTGTGTGAAATTTATAATTACTGATTATGTTCTTCTGTACGTTTATTAAATTTTAGCGATGCATTATTTATCCGTTGCACCTCATTCGACTAGTTAAGATTGGATTCATACATAATACTTTAAACGTGGTAATTAGAGTCCTCTTCAATTAGTTTAAACCACTGCCAAAAATTATACATTTGTCGTAAAAGCAAGAACCGTAAATTTGTTTTAAAAACTGAGGGTCTTTATCATAGGAAAATTACTTTCCTTTGAGAATCTAAGGTATAAAATCACGGATCCAGATGGAGGAAAGGAGAACATAGAAAATATTCTACAATTAAGTTTTCAACCCAACTCTTGACTAGACTTCGTGCGAATGTTTACTATTATTTGAAATAAACCTATCGCGAAACTTCATTACTTAAACCCATGAAAACGTATGCACAATTAGCATGTGTTTATATTCATTTAGTTTAATTGTTACTGTAAACATATATCTATATCTATATTCCCCAGTATCATTATCTATTTTAATAAATTTGCATTATTGAATGTATTTTTGTGTGACATTTATAATTACTGATTATGTTCTTTTGTAGGTTTATTAAATTTTAGCGATGCATTATTTTTCCTCTGCACCTCGTGCGACTAGTTAAGATACGGATCCATACATAATACCTTAAAAGTGATGATATGAGTCATCTTCAATTAGTTTAAAGTACGGCCAAAAATTATACATTTGTCGTAAAAGCAAGAACCGTAAATTAGTTTTGAAAATTGATAGATTTTTATCATAGAAAATATTCTACAATTACTTTTGTATCAGAATCTAAGGTATAAAATCACGGATCCTGATGAAGGAAAGGAGAGCATAGAAAATATTCTACAATTAAATTTTAAACAAAATCTTGACTTAGACTTCGTGTTGATGATCTATATTTTTGAAATAAAGCTATCCCGAAACTTCATTACTTAAACATATGCAAACGTATGCACAATTAACATGTGTTTATATTCATTTAGTTTAATTGTTACTGTAAATATATATCTATATCTATATCCCCCAGTATGATTATCTATTTTAATAAATTTGCATTATTGAATGTAATTTTGTCACATTTTGTGTGACATTTATAATTACTGATTATGTTCTTTTGTAGGTTTATTAAATTTTAGCGATGCTTTATTTATCCGCTGCACCTCATGCGACTAGTTAAGATTCGATTCATACATAATGCTTTAAACGTGGTAATTAGAGTCCTCTTCAATTAGTTTAAAGCACTGCCAAAAATTATACATTTGTCGTAAAAGCAAGAACCGTAAATTTGTTTTGAAAATTGATAGATTTTTATCATAGAAAATATTCTACAATTACTTTTGTATCAGAATCTAAGGTATAAAATCACGGATCCTGATGAAGGAAAGGAGAGCATAGAAAATATTCTACAATTAAATTTTAAACAAAATCTTGACTAGACTTCGTGTTGATGATCTATATTTTTGAAATAAAGCTATCCCGAAACTTCATTACTTAAACCCATGAAAACGTATGCACAATTAGCATGTGTTTATATTCATTTAGTTTAATTGTTACTGTAAACATATATCTATATCTATATTCCCCAGTATCATTATCTATTTTAATAAATTTGCATTATTGAATGTATTTTTGTGTGACATTTATAATTACTGATTATGTTCTTTTGTAGGTTTATTAAATTTTAGCGATGCATTATTTTTCCTCTGCACCTCGTGCGACTAGTTAAGATTCGGATCCATACATAATATTTCAAAAGTGGTAATATGAGTCCTCTTCAATTAGTCTATAGCACTGCCAAAAATTATACATTCGTCGTAAAAGCAAGAACCCTAAATTTGTTTTCAAAATTGTTCCAATTACTTATCAGGTGGTTTGACATTTATAATTTGTGTGACATTTATAATTACTGATTATGTTCTTTTGTACGTTTATTAAATTTTTGCGTTGCATTATTTTTCCTCTGCACCTCGTGCGACTAGTTGAGATTCGGATCCATACATAATACCTTAAAAGTGATGATATGAGTCAACTTCGATTAGTTTAAAGTACTGCCAAAAATTATACATTTGTCGTAAAAGCAATAACCCCAAATTTGTTTTAAAAACTGAGGGTCTTTATAATAGAAAAATAATTTCGTATGAGAATCTAAGGTATAAAATCACGGATCTTGATGGAGGAAAGGAGAGCATAGAAAATATTGTGCAATTAATTTTTAACCCAACTCTTAACTAGACTTCGTGCGAATGTTTACTATTATTTGAAATAAACCTATCGCGAAACGTCATTACTTAAACCCATGGAAACGGATGCACAATTAGCATGTGTTTATATTCATTTAGTTTAATTGTTACTGTAAATATATATCTATATCTATATCGCCCTGTATCATTATATATTTTAATAAATTTGCATTATTGAATGTATTTTTGTGTGAAATTTATAATTACTGATTATGTTCTTCTGTACGTTTATTAAATTTTAGCGATGCATTATTTATCCGCTTGCACCTCATTCGACTAGTTAAGATTGGATTCATACATAATACTTTAAACGTGGTAATTAGAGTCCTCTTCAATTAGTTTAAAGCACTGCCAAAAATTATACATTTGTCGTAAAAGCAAGAACCGTAAATTTGTTTTAAAAACTGAGGGTCTTTATCATAGGAAAATTACTTTCCTTTGAGAATCTAAGGTATAAAATCACGGATCCAGATGGAGGAAAGGAGAGCATAGAAAATATTCTACAATTAAGTTTTCAACCCAACTCTTGACTAGACTTCGTGCGAATGTTTACTATTATTTGAAATAAACCTATCGCGAAACTTCATTACTTAAACCCATGAAAACGTATGCACAATTAGCATGTGTTTATATTCATTTAGTTTAATTGTTACTGTAAACATATATCTATATCTATATTCCCCAGTATCATTATCTATTTTAATAAATTTGCATTATTGAATGTATTTTTGTGTGACATTTATAATTACTGATTATGTTCTTTTGTAGGTTTATTAAATTTTAGCGATGCATTATTTTTCCTCTGCACCTCGTGCGACTAGTTAAGATACGGATCCATACATAATACCTTAAAAGTGATGATATGAGTCATCTTCAATTAGTTTAAAGTACGGCCAAAAATTATACATTTGTCGTAAAAGCAAGAACCGTAAATTAGTTTTGAAAATTGATAGATTTTTATCATAGAAAATATTCTACAATTACTTTTGTATCAGAATCTAAGGTATAAAATCACGGATCCTGATGAAGGAAAGGAGAGCATAGAAAATATTCTACAATTAAATTTTAAACAAAATCTTGACTAGACTTCGTGTTGATGATCTATATTTTTGAAATAAAGCTATCCCGAAACTTCATTACTTAAACATATGCAAACGTATGCACAATTAACATGTGTTTATATTCATTTAGTTTAATTGTTACTGTAAATATATATCTATATCTATATCCCCCAGTATGATTATCTATTTTAATAAATTTGCATTATTGAATGTAATTTTGTCACATTTTGTGTGACATTTATAATTACTGATTATGTTCTTTTGTAGGTTTATTAAATTTTAGCGATGCATTTATTTATCCGCTGCACCTCATGCGACTAGTTAAGATTCGATTCATACATAATGCTTTAAACGTGGTAATTAGAGTCCTCTTCAATTAGTTTAAAGCACTGCCAAAAATTATACATTTGTCGTAAAAGCAAGAACCGTAAATTTGTTTTGAAAATTGATAGATTTTTATCATAGAAAATATTCTACAATTACTTTTGTATCAGAATCTAAGGTATAAAATCACGGATCCTGATGAAGGAAAGGAGAGCATAGAAAATATTCTACAATTAAATTTTAAACAAAATCTTGACTAGACTTCGTGTTGATGATCTATATTTTTGAAATAAAGCTATCCCGAAACTTCATTACTTAAACCCATGAAAACGTATGCACAATTAGCATGTGTTTATATTCATTTAGTTTAATTGTTACTGTAAACATATATCTATATCTATATTCCCCAGTATCATTATCTATTTTAATAAATTTGCATTATTGAATGTATTTTTGTGTGACATTTATAATTACTGATTATGTTCTTTTGTAGGTTTATTAAATTTTAGCGATGCATTATTTTTCCTCTGCACCTCGTGCGACTAGTTAAGATTCGGATCCATACATAATATTTCAAAAGTGGTAATATGAGTCCTCTTCAATTAGTCTATAGCACTGCCAAAAATTATACATTCGTCGTAAAAGCAAGAACCCTAAATTTGTTTTCAAAATTGTTAGATTTTTATATTTGTGTGACATTTATAATTACTGATTATGTTCTTTTGTACGTTTATTAAATTTTTGCGTTGCATTATTTTTCCTCTGCACCTCGTGCGACTAGTTGAGATTCGGATCCATACATAATACCTTAAAAGTGATGATATGAGTCAACTTCGATTAGTTTAAAGTACTGCCAAAAATTATACATTTGTCGTAAAAGCAATAACCCCAAATTTGTTTTAAAAACTGAGGGTCTTTATAATAGAAAAATAATTTCGTATGAGAATCTAAGGTATAAAATCACGGATCTTGATGGAGGAAAGGAGAGCATAGAAAATATTGTGCAATTAATTTTTAAACCCAACTCTTGACTAGACTTCGTGCGAATGTTTACTATTATTTGAAATAAACCTATCGCGAAACGTCATTACTTAAACCCATGGAAACGGATGCACAATTAGCATGTGTTTATATTCATTTAGTTTAATTGTTACTGTAAATATATATCTATATCTATATCGCCCTGTATCATTATATATTTTAATAAATTTGCATTATTGAATGTATTTTTGTGTGAAATTTATAATTACTGATTATGTTCTTCTGTACGTTTATTAAATTTTAGCGATGCATTATTTATCCGCTGCACCTCATTCGACTAGTTAAGATTGGATTCATACATAATACTTTAAACGTGGTAATTAGAGTCCTCTTCAATTAGTTTAAAGCACTGCCAAAAATTATACATTTGTCGTAAAAGCAAGAACCGTAAATTAGTTTTGAAAATTGATAGATTTTTATCATAGAAAATATTCTACAATTACTTTTGTATCAGAATCTAAGGTATAAAATCACGGATCCTGATGAAGGAAAGGAGAGCATAGAAAATATTCTACAATTAATTTTAAACCAAATCTTGACTAGACTTCGTGTGATGATCTATATTTTTGAAATAAAGCTATCCCGAAACTTCATTACTTAAACCATATGCAAACGTATGCACAATTAGCATGTGTTTATATTCATTTAGTTTAATTGTACTGTAAACTATATATCTATATCTATATCCCCCAGTATGTTAATAAGCCTGTTCTTATTGGGACTAATGCGGTTTGATTTGGCGGCCGGGGGCGCATGGGTGGGTTTGCGGGGTGTTATTCCCCATATCATTATCTATTTTAATAAATTTGTATTGAATTTTTTTGTGTGACATTTATAATTACTGATTATGTTCTTTTGTAGGTTTATTAAATTTTAGCGATGCATTATTTTTCCTCTGCACCTCGTGCGACTAGTTAAGATTCGGATCCATACATAATATTTCAAAAGTGGTAATATGAGTCCTCTTCAATTAGTCTATAGCACTGCCAAAAATTATACATTCGTCGTAAAAGCAAGAACCCTAAATTTGTTTTCAAAATTGTTAGATTTTTATATTTGTGTGACATTTATAATTACTGATTATGTTCTTTTGTACGTTTATTAAATTTTTGCGTTGCATTATTTTTCCTCTGCACCTCGTGCGACTAGTTGAGATTCGGATCCATACATAATACCTTAAAAGTGATGATATGAGTCAACTTCGATTAGTTTAAAGTACTGCCAAAAATTATACATTTGTCGTAAAAGCAATAACCCCAAATTTGTTTTAAAAACTGAGGGTCTTTATAATAGAAAAATAATTTCGTATGAGAATCTAAGGTATAAAATCACGGATCTTGATGGAGGAAAGGAGAGCATAGAAAATATTGTGCAATTAATTTTTAAACCCAACTCTTGACTAGACTTCGTGCGAATGTTTACTATTATTTGAAATAAACCTATCGCGAAACGTCATTACTTAAACCCATGGAAACGGATGCACAATTAGCATGTGTTTATATTCATTTAGTGTAATTGTTTCTGTAAATATATATTTATATCTATATCCCCCAGTATCATTATGTATTTTAATAAATTTGCATTATTGAATGTGTTGTTGTGTGACATTTATAATTACTGATTATGTTCTTTTGTACGTTTATTAAATTTTTGCGTTGCATTATTTATCCGTTGCACCTCATTCGACTAGTTAAGATTGGATTCATACATAATACTTTAAACGTGGTAATTAGAGTCCTCTTCAATTAGTTTAAAGCACTGCCAAAAATTATACATTTGTCGTAAAAGCAAGAACCGTAAATTTGTTTTAAAAACTGAGGGTCTTTATCATAGGAAAATTACTTTCCTTTGAGAATCTAAGGTATAAAATCACGGATCCAGATGGAGGAAAGGAGAGCATAGAAAATATTCTACAATTAAGTTTTCAACCCAACTCTTGACTAGACTTCGTGCGAATGTTTACTATTATTTGAAATAAACCTATCGCGAAACTTCATTACTTAAACCCATGAAAACGTATGCACAATTAGCATGTGTTTATATTCATTTAGTTTAATTGTTACTGTAAATATATATCTATATCTATATCGCCCTGTATCATTATATATTTTAATAAATTTGCATTATTGAATGTATTTTTGTGTGACATTTATAATTACTGATTATGTTCTTTTGTAGGTTTATTAAATTTTAGCGATGCATTATTTATCCGCTGCACCTCATGCGACTAGTTAAGATTCGATTCATACATAATGCTTTAAACGTGGTAATTAGAGTCCTCTTCAATTAGTTTAAAGCACTGCCAAAAATTATACATTTGTCGTAAAAGCAAGAACCGTAAATTAGTTTTGAAAATTGATAGATTTTTATCATAGAAAATATTCTACAATTACTTTTGTATCAGAATCTAAGGTATAAAATCACGGATCCTGATGAAGGAAAGGAGAGCATAGAAAATATTCTACAATTAAATTTTAAACCAAAACTTGACTAGACTTCGTGTTGATGATCTATATTTTTCAAATAAAGCTATCCCGAAACTTCATTACTTAAACATATGCAAACGTATGCACAATTAACATGTGTTTATATTCATTTAGTTTAATTGTTACTGTAAATATATATCTATATCTATATCGCCCTGTATCATTATATATTTTAATAAATTTGCATTATTGAATGTATTTTTGTGTGAAATTTATAATTACTGATTATGTTCTTTTGTACGTTTATTAAATTTTAACGATGCATTATTTATCCGTTGCACCTCATTCGACTAGTTAAGATTGGATTCATACATAATACTTTAAACGTGGTAATTAGAGTCCTCTTCAATTAGTTTAAAGCACTGCCAAAAATTATACATTTGTCGTAAAAGCAAGAACCGTAAATTTGTTTTAAAAACTGAGGGTCTTTATCATAGGAAAATTACTTTCCTTTGAGAATCTAAGGTATAAAATCACGGATCCAGATGGAGGAAAGGAGAGCATAGAAAATATTCTACAATTAAGTTTTCAACCCAACTCTTGACTAGACTTCGTGCGAATGATTACTGTTGTTTGAAATAAAGCTATCCCGAAACTTCATTACTTAAACCCAATGAAACGTATGCACAATTATCATGTGTTTATATTCAATTAGTGTAATTGTTTCTGTAAATATATATTATATCTATATTCCCCAGTATCATTATCTATTTTAA
The DNA here is from genome assembly GCA_018906755.1 of Sycophaga agraensis. Classification (NCBI taxonomy): domain Eukaryota; kingdom Metazoa; phylum Arthropoda; class Insecta; order Hymenoptera; family Pteromalidae; genus Sycophaga; species Sycophaga agraensis. The sequence goes on from JACCIE010000276.1 coordinate 28,746, forward strand.
TAAATTTGCATTATTGAATGTATTTTTGTGTGACATTTATAATTACTGATTATGTTCTTTTGTAGGTTTATTAAATTTTAGCGATGCATTATTTTTCCTCTGCACCTCGTGCGACTAGTTAAGATTCGGATCCATACATAATACCTTAAAAGTGATGATATCAGTCAACTTCAATTAGTTTCAAGTACTGCTAAAAATTATACATTTGTCGTAAAAGCAAGAACCGTAAATTTGTTTTGAAAATTGATAGATTTTTTTCATAGAAAATATTCTACAATTACTTTTATATCAGAATCTAAGGTATGAAATCACGGATTCTGATGGAGGAAATATAAATATAATATTCTACAATTAATTTTTAAACCCAACTCTTGACTAGACTTCGTGCGAATGTTTACTATTATTTGAAATAAACCTATCGCGAAACGTCATTACTTAAACCCATGGAAACGGATGCACAATTAGCATGTGTTTATATTCATTTAGTTTAATTGTTACTGTAAATATATATCTATATCTATATCGCCCTGTATCATTATATATTTTAATAAATTTGCATTATTGAATGTATTTTTGTGTCAAATTTATAATTACTGATTATGTTCTTTTGTACGTTTATTAAATTTTAGCGATGCATTATTTATCCGCTGCACCTCATGCGACTAGTTAAGATTCGATTCATACATAATGCTTTAAACGTGGTAATTAGAGTCCTCTTCAATTAGTTTAAAGCACTGCCAAAAATTATACATTTGTCCTAAAAGCCAGAACCGTAAATTTGTTTTAAAAATTGATAGATTTTTATCATGGAAAATTAGTTTCCTTTAAAAATCTAAGGTATAAAATCACGGATCCTGATGGAGGAAAGGAGAGCATAGAAAATATTCTACAATTAAGTTTTCAACCCAACTCTTGACTAGACTTCGTGCGAATGTTTACTATTATTTGAAATAAACCTATCGCGAAACTTCATTACTTAAACCCATGAAAACGTATGCACAATTAGCATGTGTTTATATTCATTTAGTTTAATTGTTACTGTAAACATATATCTATATCTATATTCCCCAGTATCATTATCTATTTTAATAAATTTGCATTATTGAATGTATTTTTGTGTGACATTTATAATTACTGATTATGTTCTTTTGTAGGTTTATTAAATTTTAGCGATGCATTATTTTCCTCTGCACCTCGTGCGACTAGTTAAGATTCGGATCCATACATAATACCTTAAAAGTTATGATATGAGTCATCTTCAATTAGTTTAAAGTACGGCCAAAAATTATACATTTGTCGTAAAAGCAAGAACCGTCAATTAGTTTTGAAAATTGATAGATTTTTATCATAGAAAATATTCTACAATTACTTTGTATCAGAATCTATGGTATAAAATCACGGATCCTGATGAAGGAAAGGAGAACATAGAAAATATTCTACAATTAAATTTAAACCAAATCTTGACTAGACTTCGTGTTGATGATTTATATTTTTGAAATAAAGCTATCGCGAAACTTCATTACTTAAACCCATGCAAACGTATGCACAATTAGCATGTGTTTATATTCATTTAGTTTAATTGTTACTGTAAACATATATCTATATCTATATCCCCCAGTATGATTATCTATTTTAATAAATTTGCATTATTGAATGTAT